>VYZR01037864.1:11492-23122 GCA_013400675.1 Oxylabes madagascariensis | reverse complement strand
CACCAGGCTAGTACAGCCCCATGCCCTGTGCTCAGATACTGGGAGAATTAGTGGAGATTACATCCAGATTTAGATGCTAGGCTATTTTTAAATGCTCTTCCTCTCCTAATGCATTTTCCTGTATAATCCTATCTAAAAATTTATTTTGAGGACCTAGGGTAAGTAGGGAACTGGGGGCTTAATGTCACCAAATCCAGAAAAAGCTTCCATGGGGTTGAGGTCAGAGAGCTCAGAAAAACAGATTTCATTTACTGGATCTCAGCTCAGAAGAAGGAAGAACATACCTTCAAGATCCCAGAAAGAAAAACAGTATCTATGAGGCTGAAAAAAAAAGTGAAAGGGAGACTGAGCTAGCAAATCCTCCAAAAATAAATAAAAACATCTTAAAATGATCAGCTGGATCTGATGCCAGCCTAACTGTCTGGATCATGTTCCTTCCTTGTTGTGCTGCTGGATGAGATGGTTTGGGGTAAATAATCTCATTGCTGAACACTGATTCCTCCCCTGTGAAGTGGTATTGACTTTACAAAGCCCACTGAGAACTACTGATGGAAAATGCTGTTCTGGAGTTGGTAATAAAATATGACGCTTTTCATACAAAATGCCAGTATCTGAATTATTTTAGAAATGTGCTCATTGTGTTCAGATCTAAGCAATTATCAGGTTTTAGAAGGGTGGTCAGAGAAGACCAGATAACCAGCTAATCTCTGCTGTTATATGCTTTGGCCCTGGGAAATTAGAAATTCTTTCCTGTATGCTGTATGCCTCCCGCCACTCTGCCGAGTTAGCAAATAGGACACCATGGAAAGAGGAAATCCTAACACAAGCAGGAACCTCTTTGCTGGAAGAAAACTGGAGGGGGGGAAAGGTTCTTTTGTGAGTAAGGTGGAAATAACTACCCAAAACAGAAATATCTGTTGCACTCAGTGATTCTGTGAAGGCACATCCAGATCACAGAGTCACGTTTNCAAGGGGAGGAAGGATGAGGTTATAGTTAAAGTAGGGAAGTGAGAAAGAGCCAGAGCAAGAGCCATTCCTCAACTGAGAGCTACAGGAGAGTATAGGGGAGACAAAGGAAAGCAGGGAAAAGGGAGTGACACATCTCATCCAGTGGTAGGCGAAGATTTGAGCACCACATATCAGATTCCCTGGCAAAGCCTGCTGCCATTTAAAGCGAAGCTCTGCTTTGTTCTGAGGGAGGTGAGGTGTGTTCTGTTCTGAAACCATTAACCATCCTGTTTTTCATTTCCTTACACCAGGCAGAGAAGCTTCAGTACATTCGGTAGTTGAATACTGAAAATTTGAAAACCTGAGATCCTGGCGACAGATAAACATGGACAGTTAATAAACATATTATTCTTTCAAGGCCTAGGGGCAAATGCAGCATTACTGAAGACGGAAACAATTTGGTTGATAACGTTGGAGCTGAACACACTTAAGCCAGAATGTAACATAAATGCTCATATAATCCCCTGTGACCTCTCAATTATTCCCACGCAGCCTAACAGTGACTTCACAGATCATACTGATGGGAAATATAATTTAAACTTTCTGTGCTATGTGTGCTCTTCCCTTTAACTTCCTTACTCAGTTGTCACCAGGGCGAGTTAATCTGTAAGATATTTTAGTTGGAGTTAAGGGTTGCAGCAGAGACACTTGAGCCCATTGTGAGCCTTTGTGTTCTTTCTAGTACTATTTTCCCTGATGATTTCATCCCTATCCTAGTGACTGACTATCAGAGGAGTAGCCTTTGTATGCAGGAGACAATGTATTGATTGCTAGCCATGGTGGGAGACGGGTATTATGTATCTACAGCTGGAGCTTGCTGAGTAAAGAATCACTAGCACAAGACATTTGCTATAGCTTTCCATAGATAAAAACCATTTCAAGAATAAAATAGAAATCTCCAAAAGTGTGGCTAACACAAGTTTCACTCAAATATATACAGTTAAGTATAAATATTTTATGAGATTTAGGGAAATCTAGCAGTGTCCACTGCTGCATATAAAACTCATTTGTCTGCTTTTGGATTTTCTTTTTCTGTCTTAACTATAGAAATTAAAATCCCTGTCTCAACAGAAATAAGGAAGTTTGTTCTCTAAACTTTTGAAATTGTTTGTTTTCTCCTGGGTAGCATCTTTCCTCCCCCTTTTTTCTCTCCTTTTTTCCCCCTTTTTCCTCTTTTTTTCCCTGTTTTTTTCCTTTTCCCCCCATTTTGTCCTCCCTTTTCCACCCATTTTCCCCTTTTTTATTTCCCTTTTTCTCCTTTTCCCCCCATTTTTTTCTTTTTCCTCTCTTTTTTCTCCCCACCATTTTCTTTCTCCTTTTTTCCCTTTTTTTCTCCCCATTTTTTCTTTTTTTCTCCCTTCTCCCCCCATTTTTTTCTCCTTTCCCCCCCATTTTTCTCCTTTTTCACCCATTTTTTTATCTTTTTTTCTCCTTTTTTCCCCCCNTTCTCCTGGGTAGCATCTTGATTCCTGGAACCAGCAAGATATTCACTGCTTTTTACCAGTATCAATGTTTGGTTTGGATTGTCTGCCTTAAATCTACTTCTGAAATCATGTCAAACCCAACCCCTCTCATTACACCATTCTTAATACTAGACCAGCTGGCTTGTGCTTCTTGGTATCTACTCTTTTTTTAAACACATGCAGATTATATTGTCCCCCTTTGCTGCCACATGAAATCCACAGGTGAACAGCCAAAAAAAGGTTCAGTGTAGGGTGGCATGTGAAATGTACTGGCATGAAGAAACACCCTTTTCTAGCTGGGTTGGTCATACGATTGGTATTTGGCAGAGAGCCATAGCATGACTCAGTGAAATCTTTTCAACAGTGAAGCTGCTCATATAGTAAACATTTCCAAGCACTAGACTGTAGAGTTTTATTTCTCTCAAGTAAAATCCCATTATATTAAATTATAACGTGGAGACATTCTCTACATTAAATTAATGGATGCGGCTCTTCAAGTTCTCTCCATCTGTTCTACCCTTTAATTACAAAACCAAAAAGCACACTTCACAATCCCATGATAAAAAAGGAAAGTAGAAGGGATTTGGATGCACAGGGACTACCAGCATCTGCTACATACATGGTCTCTTTTCCCAATAAGCTGTACTTTGCTGGTAGCACCCCTACTTTAAAAGTACCTATTAGTAGTTTCAGGTGGATACATTCAGTCACTCCCTCACCTAGAAAACTTATTGTCCAGTGCTGTGGTTCTGACATCTTACACGGAGCTGCTTTTCAGACTAAGTGAAATTACCTTTGTGTCTGCAAGACACTGAACAGTGCAGAATCTCCTGAGACAAGTGAAATGCCATGTTACTCATACCCTCTGCCAGTATTTTTTTAGAGAGGCTACCCTCTCTACAAGGAATGTATATAAGTGTATATACATTTCTTCTGGATTATATGCAGAAAGCATTAACATTAAAACAGATGAACAAAATGCAAGTATTTGCATTCAGTAACACCACCCAGAAGCTTTTTTTGCAGACATAATAATGCATGTTTTCCTAATATGACTTTTCTCTCTAAGATACCTTATACTTTGAAGAAAGTGTATTTCAGTTTAGAAAATCTGCTCATATAGCTAGCAAAATTAATAGTAGGTGTAACTCTTCACAGAAAAGGAAGTGGGAGTTGAAATGGCCTTGAAGATCTTTAAACAGATACAAGAGACATCTCCTGTAGTCTCCTGATCTGTTCACCAGCCCATGGTGCCTCCTGCTATACTGGTTTCATAGTACAGAGTGAGAACAAGAGTTATTTTCTTTAGCACAGAAGTGCATTAAATAGTCCCATAAAACCAGAAGAACTTGTTTTGGAAGAAGTCAGCCCTATCTCAAGGCTACTGTAATGTGCACACCTTTATTGTGGAGATTCTTTCACTTGGTATATTAATTACACGAGTAATTCTTGGTAGATTTTGGTACATTTCCTGACTGTTTTTAGTTGGACACTGTCAAAAAAATAGAGCTGTAGGAGCTATGCCAATGAAGTTTTCTGCCTACTAGAAGGAAAAAAATGAGTGATTTTCTGCTGTAATAGATAAGATTTGTTAAAGGAACTGTAACTATAATCAGGACAGAGAGGGCCATTTATGAAAAGTTACATTGAAGGACTTCATATAGGAACAGCTCCATCACAAGAATGGTCCATTTAACTGTCGTGCTGTTGAGAATAACTTGTTCTGTATCTGATGTCTGGACAGTGATGTTTCTGGAATAAATATTCTTCTGAGAAGGTTCAGATGGATTTTTTAAAGACTATTTTTGATAGTAAAATTTGAATCAAAATCAAACTTGCTGGGCAGTGCCCCACAGCATGAGTGCAGTGATTCTGTGCTGAGGAGTCTCCCGTGTGAGGCTGGAAACTCCCTCTCATTCTGCACTGCTGAGATCAATCACTGGTCCGACAGGCTCTGACTGCTTCTCACTCATTCAGTCCTCATACAGATGCATTCACTGTTGAACTGAAAAATTATAATTGCTCAAGTTAATGACAGTTTCCTGAAACCAGTTCTCTCTGATAATACACCTGATAACATTATTTAACTATGGAGTAATTATTCATCCAGTGAAAACAACAGTCATGACTTCATTGATCTTTTCAGTTTGTAATCTGAGGAGGAAAACCACAGTGGTTAAGTGCACAAATTAACATTACTAGATATGTACACCTGAGAGTAAATCTCTGTGTGCCCCAGCAGCAGGGTTAGTACTGGTTCCTGCCTTTGAGCACAGTGAGACTGAGCTTTGGATGTCCTCAGTGCCAGGAAGGGACTCAGATGGCTACTCACCTCAAGTTGAATTTTGGCATTACCATCTAGCAGTGGGATTGATGTATCACTCTTCATGGCCATTTCTCATTCTTTTGCCAAATCTGAGATTTTTATTAGTCAAATTTATAACAGTGTATTTTTTATTTTTCATTATATTTATCTTATGCAGAACTCCAGCGAGAAAAAACAGTTTAAAATTACATTTTCAGAGCTCATGAGGTATTGCGGATCATTTGGCTGATCCAATGCAGTGAGGCTGAAAAGGGGAAAGAAAGGAAGTTATGGACAGGAAGAGGGATAGAGGTGAAGAACAGTAACCAGGAAGAATAAATGCTAGCTTTGATGTGAAAAGGATGTTGATCAAGGAGGGAGGTCACAGCATGCAATGAAATAGAAGATGAAAAAATAAAATTTATTATTCAAATACAACAGATCAGGTTTTTTGTTATTGTGATCACATGGAGAGCAGGGGAGCTTGTTACAGCTGAAGGGAGGTATATGATATTCTCAGGATTGATCATTACCTCTTCTCAAAATTTTTCATCCTCCCCAAGTCACATGTGTTTGATGGATATGATGAAGGGTGAGGAAAGGTGACACAGCTCATGGCTGGAGGTATAAATGGTCTTAGCAACTAAAAATGGAGACTGTGCTTTGTGAATGACCACAGTGTCACTAATGTTACGAATGAGAAACCTCAGGTTTATCAAGTGCAGTTCTATCCACTCGGAGTTATTCTCTAAGTAATTTACCATTGTTATTACATTTTGCATGTTTATATATTTACTATTATTACTCTCAGAAATATTTGGCCTGTCCTTGAGTTGGAATGACCAGCAGTTTCTGCTTAGGCAATTTGCCTAAGGATGCTTGTGACTGACAGGACTTTGTAATTCCAAACCTCAGGCAGTCTACACAGTTTGATATTAATTAATAACTTTGTTTTGATTAATATTAAAATGGATCATCAAAAAAAGAAGAGACAGTTCTATCTGGACTCTGTACAACCCAGCTACAGTATTGCAAAAAAATTTCAGGTTGCTACAGCATGTTCTTCCACTCCACACTTAAAATAAACTTTTTGGTGAGAACACTGTTATGTAAGGCTGCAAACGAGATTTGGAACAATAAGAATTATCCAACTTGCCACCTATTTTTAATACCTAAGATGGAAGGCACTGAAATTCTGAATGGGACTATTCAAAGAGCAAAGCATAGCAGTGAATCCACCTATTACAATTAGATCTGATTCAGTATTAGGTTAAAAATAAGGTCAGGTTCTTATTTGTAACTAGCTATTACTAAAAATACACTTTTTAACCACAGTGAAGTGAAATCAGGATCTAAGTGTGCCTGTGCAGTGAGCTCCTCCTTTGTCCTTTAGCACATACACTAAGGGATTTCAGAAGAAAATTTCCCTCCCCAGGCACTCTCTTCAGAGGAAGCATTTAAGCAGCAGCCAGCACTGCTTGGAACTGGGCTTGAGAGCTGATGCTGAGCTGGAAGGCAAGGCAGCAGTTTATTCAAGCCATCCTTAGCAGGTTGTGTGGACCTGTTTTGTCACACAAGACGCCTGTGACATCTCCAAATCAACATGGGTATCATACTAACATGCACTAGAAGTCATGGGTACTCCCCAGCTGGGTTTGTGCTTCCTTCACTGCAAGATAGTGGCAGTGCTATGAAAAAAACATGCATTCACTGGGCAGGAAAGTGAGGGGGCAATAACTCAAATTTTCTTGCTGCAATTCTTTTTTGCAGCCTTTTTGTAACTTAACTGCTTGGCCCAGCTCAAGGTCATTGTGACAGTAACTGTAGTGTAATATTAACTGATGAGTAAACATCTGAAAAAAGAAGAAAAAAAAAAAAGAATTAACAGCTGTAATATGCAGAGAATCTCCTCCATTCACCCAAGTAAACAAGTACAGAATGGCTCCAACAGTCAGATGTTGCCCAGCTGAAGGGTAACAGAATCTCCAGGACCAGACTAGAGGTGCAGAACAAAAGTGAGAATGGTTGAGGTGCACAGTGAACTACTTTGCAAGGGCACAGTTAAAGAGTAGAAATGTTATGATAATCCTAAACAAAACATCACCTGGATTTATAGACATTTAATAGGATAGCAGTCTCATTCTAAGGAAAACCACCCTCATTATGGCCCTGAAGCCTCCTCAGATACATTAGCCAGCTGCCTTCTTTTGGATTAATTACTACATTTTGGCATAATTCTGTGGACCAAGATGAGGAGAGAAAATACATCCTGTGAGGTTTTAGCCATAATTTGGATGTTGCATAGTGTTTGAGATTTCACAGAAGTGAGCAGTTCAGCCCCTTGCTAAGATGTTGCAGCTTAAAAAACCCCACATCATAAGCCCTACATTTTTCCTACTCCTAAAGCCAGCCATCTGAAAGCCAGAAGCAATGGTTTCTCCATTGGGTGTTGGCACAAAAAGCAAAGATATCTATCTATCCCATATCTAACACAGGAAATATTATGTAGGAATTGTTCATACAAGGCCTGTGGGATGTGCCAGGTTTGCGCCACTTACAAAAAACACTTGGGATCACATTATCTCCATGACAACTGCTTGTACGTATTAATAATTTGTTTTGTTCTTAAACATAGCTTATGGAAAGGACTGAATAATAGGAGTTTTTCCAAAGAAAGCACTTGTAACACAAGCTGTGCTGATCAGAGCGCCAGCAATCAGCAATCAGCAAGCCTAAAGCCTCCCAGCATGAGCTTAGCAGGACATTTCACTGATGCTTATGTTATCTGTTTAAAAGGAAGGAATTTAAGGATGAGTCCAAGTATCTATTGAACTGACGTCTCTACTCATGACTCTGAATCCTTCTGTCATGTTTGGAAAGTGAGTTAATTTCAGTATCTGTTTCCTCATCGGGCTGAAACCATGTATTTGTCCATCTGGCAATAAAGTGATAGTATTTGTCCTGGCAGAGGTGGTGTTTGTCAAGTATTCTAGAGATTTAAACTGGAAGATGATAGGTAGGAGGAACGTGGCCCTGTGCTCAGGTGCACAAGGATGTACCCACTGCCCCAGTGCTCCTACCCAGCCACGCTGGACACAGGGAGTTCAGTGCCACACTCACAGGGAGAGAGCAGGACAGAAAATATTTGCAAAATATTGAGCCCCTAACATTGGAGAATCAGCACTCTATTCCTAGCTCTTGACTATGAAATACCTGTAACCATAGTGATTTGAAAATGGGATTTTCATGGTTACTCTGTAATTTCTTCTTTCAGTAAGACACTGCACTTCCTGCTTCATCTACAACACGAGGGTGAATGATGAACTAGCAGATTTCAGTAATATGTTTTGCGGTATGCAAGGTGATTAATAATGAGATTCCATCTTTTACAGAAGCCATTCAGTTGAAGTGAGTGGGCCTCTGTTGGTAGTGGTATTACCGATGTCACTGATTTTGTCATGTACTACCCGGACTCTGAAATTGGTCAAACATACAGAAAAAGTATTTGTTTGTGGTGATGTAACAAATATCTGATGTAAATGTGTTCTGTTTTTCTTCCGGTCTGTTGTAATAGTTTTACTTCAGATGACAGGCTTATCTGATTTAATGGGACTATTAGACACAAAACGTATATTTTACCCAGTAGTGGCCAGTATCTGAACATGCAATATCATGTGTACTTCTGAATTTATTTGATCAGAAGTCCCTTTCCTCACAGAGGCAGTTGACTTCCACAATAATGTACCAGTGTCTATATTCTTTGCTTGCAGAAATACACGTATTAATCAAAGTAGGTAGCCCTACATCTAAAGGTGGCAGCTCATTGTTACACTATTGTATAGCCTTTAAATTGTATGGTATAGCCCTTTATTGTATTGCATAGCCCTTTATTCTGCATTTAGTATTAAAACACCGTAGCAACAGACATTTTGGGCATGCATTGATGGATAATTTAGAATCACTAAAATATTCAGAGAGAGTCAAGTGTGAAGAAAACTAATTTACGTGTTCCTTACTCTACAATGCTAAGTTGACAATACGTTGTATAGTTGGACGGTGTGGTATAAATCTGCATTTAAACACTGATGTCTCATAGTACAATGGCAATGTTGGTGTTACTGATAAGATTATTGCAGTTGCTAACACCCTCATGCATGAGTTTGAGATTAATTTCAGACTAGTACAGATTTAGTTGGCACTACGGGCTAACAGCTGACTAACCTACAGCTGGATGTGGGTAAACATTAAGTGCAGTCACCCTGACCAGTTCACCTCTCTGCAGAATGCCACACGTGACACACGGGTCCCTGACTGGTGTCAGCACAGCAGTGTGGCCTCCAGAGCTCTGACTCACCGGGGCAGCTGCACCCAGACAGCTCCTGAGGTACAAACCACACACACGCCTGGCATATATTCACATACTAAATACAATTTATTACTGCCATCTCACAGGTTACAGTTTAATCTTGCTGTGTATCTGAAGCCCTGACAAACACCCAACTTATGCAACACAGCACGTATCCTTTCATTATTACATTCTCCTTTGAAGGCTCAGATAAATATCTGAGAAAAGCAATTGTGATTCTCTAAACTATTGATTGTCATTCTTAAGTCAGAGGGAGGAAGGAGATCTGATTTCTGATCTACATATAGACAATTCAAAAGAGTATGAAGATAAAATACAGAGCTAATGCTTGGAATGGAGATGGAAACCAAAGCTTTCCCTTCTCCGGGAGTGTCCAGGTAAATGAATCCTGAATTTCCTTTGCAGAGTCCTGAATTCTCCTACAGTGAGCGGCACGGCTTCAGCTTTCAGCAGCAAGCAGGGAGGGCTGAATCACCCACCCCTTCCCAGGTGGAATTGTCTGAAAAACAGCTATGACTGAGTCTTCTCAAACAACTGTTCCTGTCTTTACCACTATGCTCCTGGAAACCAACAGTGGGTTGGGAACCATCACAACTGCTCTGAAGACAGCAGTGATTGTTAATCCGTGAGGTGTCCAGTCTGATCCACACTAGCAGGAAGAAACTGTTAACCCGGCTTGTTTGCCTACACAACAACTGAAATCCTGCCATGTCTTATCTGGTAGGTGTGAGGAAAGCACAGCTCGTGCAGATGGTTTGCAGTGTGATCCTCAAACATGTAACTATGCCAGAAAGTCAACAGTTATTAGAGAAAATTAACTTTATCTTGGCAAATTACGCAAGAGTTGATGTTATTGCTTCATATTCTTTGCATGTATTTGCTCAAGACTATTTTGGGAAGATGTGCTACAGAGTGAATTCCTGAAACCTACCACTTCTCAATGAATGGAACTTTTCCTTCTACAACTTTAAGAACAAAACTAAGGTCATCTGAAGATGGGAACCTGTGTAAGAACGGCAAAATTACTTTGGAAGATAAACAAAACCTAAGTCAGGCAATTCAAACCAACTTGCCTAACAGGAGAGTATGACACCAAGAAACTGAGACTGACCCATGAAAGCAAACATTCCTTAGTCCTTGCTCATTAAGGAATTCTTAATTTCCTTCAGTAGTAGGCAAAGAATTTAACAAGACAGACTCTGTATAAGGCAAGTGATGACCAAGACAATTAACACAAATTAACGGAAAAGTCATTGTACCCTCTTAAAATTAACAAATCAATATTTTATCAACATTTTGACCCATTTAAGTAAAAAAAATTACTTTTTTAAACTGATCATTTCATGCCTTTTTTAAGTTATTTAAGGGGAATCTTCCTCTATAATTTAAGATACAGATTGCAATAAAATACATAATTCATTAGAAATTGGTTCTGAATATTTCCTACATTCTTTTTTATTGCAACTAATCTGTGTCTTACTGACATATTTTCCTTTAGGTAGGAAGTGTCTGAGTACAATAAGGTAGCTGAGGTCACCACTAGTTTCCTGAAAAAAATACCACCTTCCTGAAAGTTTCCTGAAAGGTCCACCACTAATCTCCTTTACTGAACACTTACACTGCACTTCATGCATTACTTCTGTCTAAAAAGGTCATAATAAACTCCAGAATTCCAAGAACTGTTTCAGTATAATTTGTTTTGAAGAAACGGAGCACAGCCTTTTTAACCTAAGCACTACCTGGCGGTACAATTAAGATGGTATTTAATGCTCATGATTTAGAACTGGAAAGCTTTATTTTCAAAGTACCCAACACCAGCAAGCACCCTCCACTTCCCTCTTCTCTGACAGACACGGTAACTGGGCTCGGGATGTCAGCATCACAGAGTTGTTCCCGCTGGAACGGACCTCTGGAGATCCCCCGGTCCGACCCACGGCC
Source organism: Oxylabes madagascariensis (assembly GCA_013400675.1). Classification (NCBI taxonomy): domain Eukaryota; kingdom Metazoa; phylum Chordata; class Aves; order Passeriformes; family Timaliidae; genus Oxylabes; species Oxylabes madagascariensis. The sequence continues at coordinate 12,042 of VYZR01037864.1, read as the reverse complement.
AGGGCCGTGTCACCGGGAGCAGGTGACACAGGAACGTGTCCAGGGGGGTTTGAAAGTCTCCAGAGAGGGACACTCCACGCCCTCCCTGGGCAGCCCGCTCCAGTGCTCTGCTACCCACAGCACGAAGTTCTTTCTCGTGCGGAGGGGGAACTTCTTGTGTTTTAGTTTTACAGCGAACGCTCCTCGCCCTGTCACTGCAAAGACCGTGACACCAACCTCTCGGCGGGCGCCTCGGAAATACCCATGTGCATTAATTGCAGGGAGAAGCACAAACACTGCCGAGCCGCACAACGCCCTCAGGAACATCGCCTCCCCACCCCGCAGCAGGCGCTCGGCAGGCCGGGACCCTGCCCCGCCCGTGCCCCGCCAGGAGCCGGCGACCAGCGCCCGGGCACAGGAGGGGCCGGCACCGCCATGGCGGCGACCCCACACGGCACTGCCCGGCTCCCGCCTCAGGGCTGCCACCGGGCGGGGCTGCGCCGCGCGCCTCCAACGGGCCCCGCACGGGGAGAGCGCCAGCCCCCGGGGGCCCGGGACCAGAACCGGGAAC
>VYZR01037851.1:3246-39110 GCA_013400675.1 Oxylabes madagascariensis | reverse complement strand
AAGAAATGTCAAGCTTTGCAAGCAATTTGGATCTGCTAAATCCAGAACTTGCCACCATTAAATATAGTCTGCAATTAAGTAATTATCTACTTCTCTCCATTGTCTTCCACTATACAAGAAGCCTTACAGGGAGCGAGGATTTTGTTAGCTGACCTGGTGATTAGGCTTTAAAGACTTNTCTGTCTCCTATTCCCACATGAAAGCAGCTGAGGAAGAAATAAGAATAAACAGACATTTGGTGACTTTGTAACTCCACTTGTGCTATGGTGGAGCAGAGCAAGTGTGCAGAAAAGCGAGCAGCGCATCATGAGGATTCCAGCTTTTATCTGAAGAATATCTTCTATCCAGAAAGATCATGAAGAGCTTTGCACTCGGGGAAGTGTGAATAACACTGCTAAGTCCTTCCAGTCAGAGAGGTGAAAAGGCAGTCATTGGACTGGGAAAGGGTAATTGACTGATGGCTTCTGTGACCCTGCTACTCCGAGAGAGAAGGACCTTGTCAGTCAGACAAAAAATTACTGCTCAGGAACAAGCCCAGAAATTCAGTCATATAGCTCCAATTATTAGTTAGCTCTGTGCATTTTAACCCTTCATGCGACGCTTTAAAAAAGGAGGGACGCACAGAGCTGGCAGAAGTTGGAAGGCATTTATGCCTTTAATGAGAGACATCCTGCCAGTGCCCTTCCTCTAAAAGCACAATTAGAGAGCAGCGGGAGGGAAGGGAAGATGGTGAAACCCGAGGGAGCCTCTGGGATCTCTGCTCCCTGCAGTGCTAATGGTGCTCCTCTGTGGCACCTTCATGTAGGGGGTGTGATGTGTGCCTGGCGAGGAGGGCTGAACGTCACTGCTCCAAATGTTGTTTTTACACTGAAATGTAAAAGGAGTTGCTCAAGCCTCACAGTGGCTGAGAGCAGATTTTGGCACAGTCTTCATTTGTAGCCCTCCCTACATGGGATGAAAGCTTTGCAGTCCAGCAGAGTTTGAATGACCTTTACACCTCAAGGTCAGGCAGGTTTTTTGTCTGTACTTCTAAGGCTTTCCTTGCTGCTAATCTTATGTGTAGAAATAGACATTTTTCCTGGCATGTAAATGCACCTGCCTCGAATCAAAGTCTGAATTTGACTTGTGGAAGATGTCAAGAGAGATCTTTCCTGTTCCTGTTCTGTTGTGCAGTAGCGCTGAATACACTGACTTCTGGATTTTGCCCAAGGAAGATCTCAGAAGCCTCCTGTGGAGGTTTGTTACTGTCATCAAATGGACTTAAAAGAAGGAAAACAACTTGCTGTGTTTTCAGACAAAACTAACACATTTTATTTTTGCTCCTTGAAGGCTGTTCAGAAGGGGGCATGCACTGTTTCAACTGACTAGGACTTTCCTGGTGTGTTTCATCACTTTCTGATTCAACATTTAGGTCTTTGGAAAAGTTGCTTAAAGCATTGAGGTACCTCTGGTTTTTTTTCTTTTCCCATTTGAAAGGGAATTTCATTTCTTTAAAGTGTCAGCAGGTGTTTAGAGTACAGCTTCTCTGTAAGGAGAACCAGCCTTTGTTGTATGTGATTTATCTGTGGGATGTTCCTTCATTTGTCATTGGTGAGGCAGAAAAGTAGGCAATGTGGAGGGAGGCTGGAGCGGTGTGAGCAAAGATGAGTTGTCCTGGTAAAAGGCTTTTTGCTGGTCAGCTCTGCCTGAGGATGAGCAGCGGGGCTACAGAAAGGCAGAGCTGTGTTGCAACACAGCTAAATCATTTTAGGGCAATTTGGATCTGAATTCTTTCTGATTATTTGGCCTCAACTACTCTTGACGATCAGTGAGCAGAGCTGTAGAAATATGTCCTTCTCTGCAGTGAAAGTGAGAATTTACTGTGCCATCCATAGTTGTAGAAAGTCAGTGTCTTTTCCCCTTGCTCTCAGACAGATTTTGGTGGTTGTTTCCAGAGATCAGACAAAGGCTCTGATCTGTGACTGAGCACATCACACCAGCCAACCTCTCTTTTGATTGATTTTTGATATTTACAGATGCTGTGGTACTGCAGGTGGAGGTTATGAACTATAACCGATGGTTTTGTCCGTCCAAATCTGAACACATGCACTATATATTAAGAAAGGCATTAACTTAGAAAAACAAATTTATAATGAAGTAAAAAAAACCCCAAACACTTTAACACAGAATTAGGATATAACAAGATTGTCTTGGATCACTTGTTTCAGTCTCCTAATTAGCAGTTCATCATTCCTTGACCTTGTGTAGAGTCTGTAGGACGCAGTTCCTGTGGTGCTGTGGCTGAGCTGATGCTGGCCAGGCACCAGGTGCCCACCAAAGCCACTCCGTCACTNTTGTAGAAAGTCAGTGTCTTTTCCCCTTGCTCTCAGACAGATTTTGGTGGTTGTTTCCAGAGATCAGACAAAGGCTCTGATCTGTGACTGAGCACATCACACCAGCCAACCTCTCTTTTGATTGATTTTTGATATTTACAGATGCTGTGGTACTGCAGGTGGAGGTTATGAACTATAACCGATGGTTTTGTCCGTCCAAATCTGAACACATGCACTATATATTAAGAAAGGCATTAACTTAGAAAAACAAATTTATAATGAAGTAAAAAAAACCCCAAACACTTTAACACAGAATTAGGATATAACAAGATTGTCTTGGATCACTTGTTTCAGTCTCCTAATTAGCAGTTCATCATTCCTTGACCTTGTGTAGAGTCTGTAGGACGCAGTTCCCGTGGTGCTGTGGCTGAGCTGATGCTGGCCAGGCACCAGGTGCCCACCAAAGCCACTCCGTCACTGCCCTCCTCAGCTGGGCAGGGGGAGGGAACTCGGTGAAAGGTTCATGGGGAGAGATCATTCAGTTACTGTCGCAGGGAAAACAGACTCGGGGAAATTAGTTTAATTTATCACCAATCAAATCACAGCTGGATAAGGAGAAATTAAAGCAAATCTTAAAACCATCTTCTCATCCCTCCCTTCTTCATGGCTCCACTTCACTCATGATTTTTTCCACCTTCTCCCCCCAGCAGTCACGCAGGGGGATGGGGAATGGGGCTGTGGCCAGTTCATCACACGTGGTTTCTGCCACTCCTTCCTCAGGGGGGTTCCTCACACTCTTCCCTGCTCCAGTGAGGGGTCTCCCCCATGGAGGACAGTTCTGCATGAACTTCTCCAGCGTGTGTCCTCCCCAGGGGCTGCAGATCTTCACAAACTGGGTCCTTCAGGAAAGTGCAAACAGGCCGGGACTCAGTCTGCCATCATTGTCACTGATTTGTATACACCTGGCATTCCTAGGAGCCGATGGGTATAGAGATAATTCCTTGTGCTGTTCGGTGTATAAAATATGTCTTCTTTTTTCCTCGAGTGGAACTGAATAAAGACTGTTTGTTTTTCACACTCCTTAAGTGAGGAACACAATGATTGACTGTAGCAGTGAGGTGTACATATCCTATTGAAACAAATTATGGGCAAAGAGTTGTATAATTCATTCACTGATGTGAGCTAAGTTCATATAACACTGTCTCAATATCTGACTGATATTGCTGTTTAGTAGATGTGACATTTAAAAGTTTAATCATGATCCTGCAGCATTCACTTGGCTCATTCTAAATTGTGGAATAAGAAATGGGGCATTTGGCATGCTTTCAGGCATACTGCTATCTGCTGCAAAGTACTCAGTAATGTCTCTAAATGCATGGATCAACCTTTTCATCTATTGATCTCAGAATGTTTTACTGAGTTAAGTAAGAATCATCACCTTTCCTCTTAAAAAAAATAAAAAGAGAAGAGAGGTAGGAATGAATAACCTTTACAAAATCTCTTTCTTCTGACCATATGCACAGCAGAAGACCAGTGTCCAGCACTCCTGTGGTTTAGAAGAGTCTTTCAGGGCCTGAGCTTTGAGGCTGATGTCCGTTCACAGTGAGACTTTATTCATCTTCAAAATACCAGCTCTGTCTTGATGGTGTTGTAGGTGGTTGCACAGATGAGGACAGTATGTATCACATGTATCTCCTTCTCCCTGCTTTCAGATTTTATGTTTGTTTGGCAATTTGAGCAGTAAATCTCAGGTGAAAAAAGAAAGGAAAAGTAAATTATATGTTGATATTGAATTTTTTCTTATTACAGACATCAAACAGCAAGACTGGACTTGTGGAGAACAGATTTAAAGTAGTGAAATGTCAATGCTGTTATGCACATGGCTTAAATTACTTTTTTCCAATGAAGAGGAAACATGGAAATGTGTTCAAATCTTTTGTCTGTCTTCAGTGACCTAACATAAATTTAGATTCACAGGTTTAACTTTGGTTGTTGTTTTTTCCCCCCAGTCTATTAATAAAATGCTACTCTTGTAGAAAAGTGTTAATATACTCCACACTTTTAACTTAGGTTTACCTGAGACGTTATATGGACTATTTTACATGGGCAAAAGCACATAGCTTATTGGGAGGGATTTCTTTTGCTAATTATTTGGGGGTTTCTGAAAATCTGATTGTATATGATTCAGACTCAATTTGATCTTCTTTTAAGAATAAGGCAAAAAATCCCCCAAACCCCACCCCACATACACAGAAGAATAAATACAAATATTCTTTGGACCCCTTCTTGGTATTTCTCTGAGGAGTGAAATAGGGTTTGCTTTTATGCCCCTTTGAATGTCAGCACTGTTTTGGAGAGTTGGGGTTGCAGTTTTGATGTAATATTTTTGGAAGTTCAGGAGCTGGCATCTGTTGTGGTGGTGGGTGTCAGAAACTTAGTTTTGACAAAATGAGGCAGCTGTACTGGCTCTGCCCCCATGTCTTCCCAGTGCCTCTGCCTGATATTATTAAACTGGTTTAATGGTCTGGTTTTACCTATGTTCTCTTAGAAGTCACCAGTTGTAGCCATCTTTTGGGGCTGGATAAGAACATCAGCATGTGTGTTTTCACCCTGTGGCTTTCAGCACTGGCCTTGGTGCACGGTGAGAGCACACAAGGTACTTGCTGGCCAGCAAGGACTGAACTGCTGCTGCCTCTTGGGAACAGCAGCTTTGGGAGTGGGGCTGGAGGCTGACAAAATGAAGGGTGTGGGTACTCAATGTGATGTTGCATTTCCTTAGTTTGGTCTTGGTCTAGACCAGTCCCAAGCAGTTTTTTACTGGCCTTGTACAGTGGGTGCCCTTCCCTCCCTTCAGTTCTGGTGCAAATGTTGTGATACTCACCTAACGGTGTTTTCATGGCACAGATTTAGTGGGGGAACAACGGGAAGGAGAAGGACAGAAGAATTTCATAGACTCCAAACCAGACCTTCAAAGAAAGATTTGAGCACTTGCTGCTCACAGTATGTTTCAGTAGTTATTATGTGTGATTGCCTGTCATGGTCACTGTGTATAACACAAAGTAAGGAGATATTTCCCAGTTTATACAGAAGAGGAACTGTGAGGAAATGTAGATATTAAAGAAAGCCTACAGTTGAACCAGGAGTTCAATAAGGTTCAGGGGGAAAGAACCTTTATTCAGTCCTCTCTAAAACCACTCTCCTCCCTCCTTTTATTTGTGCTTTTCACTTCTCTCTAACCATGTGTTTAACCTGTTTTTCTTTTTCCTTCTACTATTTCCCAGAAATCAAAAGCTTTGGTGGTGCTGGAAGCCCACAAACCTACACTCTGCAGTGTAGAGTGTTTGTGTGACTGATGGGGGAGTGAAAGGTGCTTGCACAAGGGGATAAACCTCCTGCTCCAGGTAAATTGTCAGTCAGGAGAATTTGTCTATTGGGCTCTCGTAAACTGTCATGATAAAGCCATAGGTACGGAAAACTTAATCCCATTTATTATGCAGAGATTAAAAGTGACTTTAGCATCCATGTCAGAGAGATGATGGATGGAAACTTCTTATTCACACATTTTTTCAGTGGACTCTATTAAGATGCAAGTCTAGGTAGAATTTAGTATGCTAATTTCAGAGCAAGTCCTGCTGAATCTAACAAAATATGGTTCCTTAGAAGATCCTACAATGTGGTTTACCAAAAACAATGTTCAGTATTCTAAACTACAGTCTGTGCATATGTAAAGAATTGAGTATTTAAAAACAAAAAAGTGTTCAGCCATGATTTCCTTTCTGAACCCAGTAAAATTCCCACTCAACATTTTACTTCTCTGAGCTTTGTTAACTTTTTTAGCACTCATATTCTAATGAAAGTTACACTCAGGAAAGTTTTATGTACCCTTTAATTAACTTTTAAGTAGTGACATTTTCATTGGCACTACTTTCCTCACCCTGTTACCTTCCCTGTATGTGAAGGGGTGCAATTCCTGAGCTGTAATTTCTGTTATTGGTTCAGAGGAGCTTAAATCCCGCTGGTGTCCCTCCAGGGAGTCAGACACGTATCATATCCTGAGTTACACAGCTAAAGCTGCTGAGGACCTTTCTCCTGCTTCTCTCCAAAATCCTTTGAGTAGCATTATCTGACCCTCAGCACTCAACTCCAGCTGAAATACTCACTGGAATACCAGGCAAAGGGAAGAGGCAGCACCATCCAGGCAGTGGCTGTCACCCACAGCCACCCAGTGAGATGGCTCCGAGCTGCCTCCATCTCCCTTGCTGTGGCAGGAGGTTGTCAGAGCTCCTTAGTGCCAGGGAGGGGAGCCCAAAGTCTTAAATTTTTTAAATTTAAAAAATCTGAAGTTTAAATTTTTTTTTAAGTTTTAATTTTTTTTCCTTTTAATCTTAACCATCCATTTGTATCTATTTTAACTTTTCTAGTGATTCAGTGGGTAGCGCAGATTTCTGCAGGTGAGGAGGTTTTAGTTAAGGCATGCCTGTTAAGGAACAGGAAAAGTCCACCTGACCTTATCTGTTATTTTACAGGAATGCTGAACACTTGTTAAAATCAGAGAGATTGAAATTCTGCTGATTTAGATAGCATTAAGGTGATAAACAGGAGGTAAGTAACCAGACTGTACAGCAAGTCAGGCTCAGAGTTAAAACCTGAATCTTCATCTCTTTGCTGCTGTACTGGTCCTGCTGGAACACGTTGCTTCCTTAGGATGTTTGTTTTTCTTTTATTCCATTAAAAAAAACCTGTAGGAAAGTAAAATAAGAATAATAAAAGAAAATACTTCCTTAGACACAGAGTATGTGAGTAGATGGAATGCAGATTCAGACAGGATTCAAGAGTGTTACTGTCACTACTGGCACAGGGATTGCCCTCAAGTGTGCCTGGATGTTAACTTAAGGTTAACACAGTCAGTCTCTCCAGGAAGAATATTTTCAAGAGCAAACATATTGAGATATTCCTTTACTATTTCTGCTAGAAATCAGTTGTGATTGGATTTTAGGAAATGGCTTATTTTTTCAGTACTTTTATTTTTTATATAAGACATTGTAACGTCTTCCATCCAATACATATTCCAGGTACAGATAGTGCAAAACCCATCAATTTCATAAGTTCAGAGAGATAATGTATTAAGGAAGCTGTGACATACACACTAGAAATACTGTGTACCTGTAGGAAATACAGCCTTGCATTTCTAACAGAACCTATTTGCATGAAGTTATTGGCACCCAGAATTTCCATACTTCTGTACCTACCCAGCAACCTGCTATAAAGTTTCTGTGGTCAGTCGTTCCCTGCTTTGCACCTTATTTATGCATTGCACAGCTGATGGCAAATCAGAGCTGGCACTTTGTTTATGCTGCACTTACTTTGCACAGATATCAATGACTGACAGGACTGCAATGCAGAAAGGAACAAGACCCCTATTTCTATTGAGTGTGTGTGTGTATGTGTGACCTTCTGGATTTTTTAAAGCAATACAAAATTAATAATCAAGTCTAAGGGTACAGAAATTACAAGGAAAAAGATTATTATTAAAAACACCAGTGATGCCACTTTGAAGCTGAATGTGCACAACACAGATTTGCTGATGAAGTGTTACTGGGGCAGATGGTTTCTGAATGGATGGATGAGACAACTACAGTAAGACTACTCTGAGCTGGCTGTAGGTGAAGTTCTTTCTTTGAAAATATGGCTCAAATGTGAATAAAAGAGAAAATTATTCAACTGAAAACATAGTAGCCAAAACCCTCATCCTGTTTTGTCCAAGATAACAGTATTTCACTCTCTTTTTCTTATTATTAGTTTAGATTAATTTGTGAAATAGTTTCAGATAAATTAAGTAGGAGGATGTGGTTTTTGTTGTTTGAATCAGAGTATTCTGACCCATGATACAGTATAGGACTCATTCATGGAGAGCTCATGACATGTTTGAATTTCCTTTTGTATGAGAGGCAAACTTTTAACCAAATTGCTGAAATGTAAAGACTAACATAAGTATTTTCATGCGATACGTTGAACTTTTCTAACCAAACACTGGATACTGGGAAGATAATGAAAATTGTGCTGCAGGTTAACTCACTTTTCCACTACTAATGGCAGCTCTGCTTTGGATACTGAAAAAATGTGGTTGCATTGTAGTAAAAGATAGTTATCTTTTTATCAATTCTTTCGTGTTCCAAGTTCAAACAGAGAGGAAAGGTGCAGTTCTTGAGTGAAACAGGGCAAGCCAAGGTTGAAGAGCTGGCAGGTCCCTCTCTTCTGTCTGGTCATGGTCTGAAGGCACCATAAGTCAGGGAACTGGAGGAAGCAATGAATTCCCACTTCAAATGGAGCTCAGCCAAAAATTAGTGAAAAGGCTTCAAAACTGATAAACCAGCTGGGAGTTGAAAGGGAGAGATGGTGTTCTTCCATTAGGGGTAGACTCATGACATCACTGAAAGGAGTTTTAAAGCCTGAAATGCACAGGAAGCATTTGATTGCAGACTGATTACCTCAGTCGAGTTCCAGTACAGAGCCTGGGTTGGAAGATGATGGCAGTCTATTTTTTTTCTGTGGTATCATGGAAATCGATCACTTTTCATGCACAGAGTGTTGATAGACAAGCACCAGACATCACTGGACATAACCTCATTGATTTTCTTGATAATCGAGAATGAAAAAAATCACAGGGGAAACAAGAGACAAGATGAACTCCAGACCTGTGCCTGGCTGAACTCTCCGTTTTACCTGTACTTACAGCTTGTTTGTACATGAAAGAAAAGCTCATGTGTCTGTTCCTGTCCTTCTCCTCCGCTTTTACAAATGTGGATTCTCTGAATGTGTGCTCAAGCAAAAAGAGAAGAAAGAATAATCAGGTGCAAGAGTTTAAAATCAAAATTTTTGTGAGTTTAAACCCAAGTAATCATTTGGAATTTGTCAGTAATTTGAGCTATCAACTTCAGCCTTCCTTACATTTTTAGGACAATATTTCATTGTTAAGAAATCCCTTGGATTTTTTTTTCTCCCAAACATAGCTTTATTTTTCCAGATAATGTGAAAGGAACATCTGAATGAATTCTTCTGCTTTTACCAGTTTTTCTGGGTCAGTGTGGTATTGTAATCACGGACAAATGGTGAAATTCTCCTGGACATCCAGCTCTGCTCCTATTCACACAGCAAAGGCTTCCAGGATGAAAAAGTCCTTCCTATTAAGGCAAAAGCCAGCCTGAAATCCCAGACATGTTTATTGTCATTTTCTGTGGATTTTGAATTATGTCAGTCTATTCTCTAAGGTTATCATATGTAATAATGACAGTAATAAGTCACTGTAAAATAACTGTGCATTTCCAGACCATTCCAGAAGAAATAAACATCAGAAAAATATATTATGAAATAATCACAAAAATACTGTTAGTGTTTAAAGTGAGGTTTCCAGCTGCCTCCTCCACCTTGACATTGCTTTTTTATGGGAAGTGATAGAACTGGAAACCTGTGTGTAATAAGAGAGGAGAGGGTGGAGGAAGGAAAACTTCCTTGAGCTGTTGTTTCAGCCTGGGGATACAAGGCACTTCATCTAGGCACGTCAGCCATCTAAAGTGAGAGTTCTCTTCCTACAAATGCAGGAAACACATGGACAATTTCAGTCTCAGCTATAGGAACTTCAGTCAGATGCAATTCCACTGATTTCTCTGGAAAACTTTGAGTGATTCAAGAGAAAAGGAAACCATAGCAATAATCTTTGCAATGAAAGTACTCTGTATTGGGGTGTTTTCTGGCTGGGTTTCATGGCGGACTGGGACAATCCATGGGTTATAGAAAGGAGGACAGGAACTAGTAGTCAAAAATTGCAAGCACCACCTTAGGGTTGTTATACTCCAAAATGTGGCAATAAGGTGCAAGTTGCTTGAAACTGGGGCCTCTGCAGGATCTTCTGAAGGTGACTGAGGCAGTGGGACAAGAAACACAGCTGCAGTTTTCAGTTTTGAAAAGCAGGATTTGCTCCACGGGTTGGTTTAAAATCTAGGGAAGACTCGAAGCACATGACGAACAACATCTTAATTTTGCATTGAAGAAATTGGAAAACTTAAAATTTGCAGTCAGTAATGGAAATCAGTGTGCCAGAGATCCCTCAGAACTACGGGGAAAACAAGAATTCCTGATGAGGTTTATATTGTCGTGCATTTTGAACAGTCCTTTAAGAGCTGTTCCTGCTTCAGCCACAATATGGAGGGCTGTCCTGAGACCAGCCTGGATGTTTCCAAGCAGATGACTGGAGTTTTCATCATAGGTTTCAATAAAATAATGTTTAAAGTGATCGAGATCTCTCGGATTAAGTACTCTCTGTTGTGTCTTAAAGTAGTCTTTAGCCACTACAGAAAAGACTGATAACTTACAGAACCTCCTCCTGAGAGAGCCAGTTTAGACTTTAAGACATAACTGAAGACTTTCCTGGGAAAACTTTGGAAGAAATACTCCAAAGTGCAATACATTTATCACCAGGTCTAAATTTTATGTAATTCGGCTTCTTTATGATTACATTTCAGCTGTTATACTGCCAGTCTTGTGCGTTTTGTTCAGTGCCTGCCCATTTGTATGTTGTGTAATTGGAAAGCAGGATGAACAATGGGGGAATAACTGTTCCACTGGTGCTTTTATGGGCTCTATATTCAAGGAGAAGTCAGCCATAAGGGACTCCCCCAGTCCCTTTCCTTCTTCAGAAGAAATGTTCCACAGGGTTTGGTGGAGGAGTGATGCAGAGCATCTGTACCTCTGGCCAGATTTAGAAAACAAAGCTGAAATATTTCTTGCTTTGCCTTCCTGGAGTGAGGAAAGTAAAGGAAGACCTTGGAAGGGCTGAGTTTTCTGTGGAGATGCTGAATAATGCTGGGAGAGTGGGACAGTGCTGTGCCTGTTGCTGCCGGGGAGGATGGCCCTGAGGGAATGGAGGCAGAGATATTCCAGGGCAGGAGAGGGGCTCTGCCTGCCACTTCCCTCTCACAGTGAAAATGCTCAGTTTGTTCCTCTTTTACAGAGCTGAAAACAAGTAAACACATTTAAGAAGGCTTTTTCCTCGTGCACTTAACAAAATATTTTCAAAAATGTTTTTATGATCAAAAAGTTTGTCCCAAATTTGTTGTTTTCCACTCAAAAAGGGTGGACGAGTACCGAGAGTTCTGGGTGTAAAAGAGATAGGATGTGGTCTCACTGTGGCTTCACTCAGACATGGCAGAGACAGAGGTGAGAATTAAGAAGTTTAACAGGAAATAGAGGAGAAAGTGTGAGGATCCAAGAGTCTGTGAGAGTGTGGCTTACAGGCATGGGGAGGGAAGGGGGCTCTAGGGGAGAGCAACTTGGCTGTGGAGCTTCTGCCTTGGGTCTGTGGGGCTGAGATTGATGGAGCTGGATGAAAAAGTTGGTGATGGAGAAAGAAACTGAAGAAGCAGTTAGAGATCAAATTTGAGGCATTGGGAGGCATTTGCAGGTATAGGAAAAAAAGAGGTTAGTCTGGTTTGCAGAGAGATGAAAGACAGTGTACAAGAAGGAACTCAGTTCAAGTTCATGCAAAGAGAAGGAGAGGAGGGAGAAACACAGCTAGAAGAGTGCTGGGGGAAGGGAGGAAAGGTAGGAAAGGAGGTCCTGATGTTCTGCATGAGATCCCATTGGTAGAGGGATAAAACCTAACAGCAAAGGGACGTTCTGTGAGACTGCTGAAGTTGCCTTGGTGGGAGGCACAGAAATAGGGAAACTGCAATTAAGTTTGTAAGAAAATGTACAAAAGGAGAAGCAGAATTCATGTGGAGGCAAGGACAAAAGTGAACAGACAATAGAGCTGCACTGAATAGGTGAAAACTGTTCCCTTCCGCATCAGCTGTTGGATGCCACATTTTCCGTAAGGAACACCCGCTCCGCTCCCTGGTATTCCCATGATTTCTGTTGAGGAACCACAATGCACATGAAAGGTTTTTCATAAGTGACCAATTAGAGGACAAATAGAAGCTGTTTTCCTAGCAGAAGTGCACTTGAACCGCAGGTTGGACAGAATGCTCTGGGAAGGATACCACNTTGTTTGATACTCAACAATGACACCATGGTCTCTGCAGACAGGGACAGGCTAACGGGGATGGGGCATTGCTGAGCAGCCCCCGTGGTGTGGGCAAGGGCAGGGTGTGGCTCTCCACAGCCATCACACTTCTTAGTTTCTACAGGCATCATTGGTTTAGAATATATTTTTAAGCTAATGGAAAGGTTTTTAAAAATCTGTTGGGATTTGCCGACTTTAAAGAGAGGTTTCCAAGAAAGTAATTGGCTTTGCCTTCATTCAGACACTGAAGCTCAATTTTCGGTGCAGGAGAGCATTAAAAACAGCAAAGAAAAATGGCCTAGGTGCATATAGTTGTAATACATGCTGCATTTGTAGCATCCCCAACAGGATACAAAAACAATATAGCCGAGGCACTTTGCTAGCATGAAAGAGCATCATTCCTTTGGTATTAGTTTATAGCACATGGAGTCATCTCTCACTTGCAGGAAAAGTCACTGAAATAATTTATGTCACTATTAAACAGCTTCACTGCTGATCCATTGCAGCCTCAGCACATTAACTATATTTACCATCTAAGATACAGAAAGGATTCTGTCCTACCTGACGAGGAAGCAATAAAGTTTTAGTGAAATGGATGTAAATCAAAGTTTAAGTTTGCCTAGTAAGAATACATAAAGCTATGTTTCACATCATGTTTTATGCATAGCAGTATTCTGCATATATGAATAAAACCTGCATTTGTTGGTAAATACTGCTTCCATATTGTTGATTGTTTTGGTCTGTAAATTAAACCTGCGTACATGCAATGATCTAAAGAAAAATACATTTTTTAGCCCATAACTGTGTGTAAAAAAGATGCATTGAATGGTAGGAGGAGGAGAGGAAATAGCCTAAATATGTAAAGCACTCATTTCCTGGCATCCTCTTGGTTTCAAGTGCACAGTTTGCTGCATACACTTGGATTTCTACTTTTCTTTTTGGAGCTCGAGGTTTTGCATTGAGCTGTCACTTTATTAAAGTCTTGCAGAGCATCTCTATATGTGTCAGACTGGCCACAGGATGGGGTTTATTCCTGTAAGTGCTTTCCTGGAAGATGATTTGGCCACCAAGAACCTTTGTGTGTGTAAGGTAATGACACTTTACTTGGTCACAGGGAAACGTAATACAAGCTTCTTCTGTCCTTGCTTTGGTAATCCTGAAATTATCATTCACTGGCTGTCTCTGCTCCAACACTTACTGAAGTTCTGGGATAAGAGCTGCCGGATGGCTGTTGCTGTGGTAAGTCAAGCCCAGAGTTAAAATGTGGCTCCTTCCTGACAAAGAGCAGCAGGTTTGGGGGCAGTGGGATCAGGCCCTGGGTGTGCTCCAGGGTGGAGGGACAGTGCCTTGGAGATGGATTGCAAAGCTGATGAGAGCAGAGTGCTGGGCGAGGAGCTCGGGGGAAGAGCCGTAGGGAAGGCAGCAAGAATAGGTGTCACAGGTCAAGGAAATTATCTTTTTTTCTCCATGCAGTTACTTTGTAATGCGTTTGCCAATTTGAACCATGCAATCTGATGACTGCTGGTTCTCTGAGGCATTAGCTGAGGCATTGCCATCACCCTGTTAAATGTGGTGATGTGCTGGATGTTCTTCCATCCCACAGAGAGGGAAGAAAGGGCCAACCAGTGCCCAGAGAGAAACTCCTGTTGCAGTCAAAGGCTTTGTGTGATCTCTTGAAGAAGAAAGACAATTTTTATGTGCTGGCCATCACCTATCAAGGTAAGAATTGGGGAGGAATAGGATGACTAATTTTGACACTATGTGATAGTTCAATGTCATCTATCATGGTTACTTTAATATATCCCTTTTCTGTATATCTTGAAGGCTTAAAAAGTTTCCCTGAGACATATCAGTAAGATGGGAGCTATGCTGAATGAGGCAGGTGTCAGCTGTCCCAGACAAAGGATATTCAGAATCCATCAGAATCTGTAGCCGTCACCTTTTATATGGACAAAGTTACCATGGCTGGCAGTCTGTCTCAGCGTGTCCAATGGTCTGCTTTAACAAACACATCTTTAGGCTTCCAGGAAAGTAAGGTCATTGCTTGGATGAGTGATCTGACACTCTGAAAGAGATGCAGTGGGAGAGGTCTACTGCTCTCCAAACGGTGTGCAGAAAAATAATAGTAAAACTCAAAGATAACATATAAGCAATAAAAATAGCAGGTATCTCTTCCTAGGCACATCAATCCCAGCATCATCAGCCCAGCCATGAGTTAGATGGTGAGGGAAAAACAGAGACAAAATGTGTCTCATTTCAGCACTGAAGATTACATGCCATCAAAAAGATAAAATTACCTGAGACCCTTCCAGATCACCTAAAAGTTGGGGTTGTGTATATGCAGCACATTGGAAAACTAGCCCAATTCATCATCTTTGCAAGAAAGCAAATACTTGGCAGGTTTTGTGTTTTAAACAGCACTCAAAGTGCATGAAAATAAATAAATAAGGTAACCTTAAAGTCTAAGCCCAGGAATGAAAATCTGGGCGACTTCAGCCTTCATCATCAGCTTAGCTCTCTGGGTGTGACAGGCAATTTTCCTTTTTAATTTTCTCCAGCAGTAAGGAAGCTAATGGTACATCTTAAAAGATATGACCTTATCCTTGTAAAGCTACCTGAAGCTTGGCAGAAAATAGGATGGCCTCACTGTCTAAGAAAGGCTGGCTTGAAGGGAAAAATTCCCTATTTTCTTGCATCAATGGGCTGAAGAATGGGAGGGAATATTTTATTCTTGTACACCGTTTTTATTCTGCTCTAGATATGATCCCTGTGGTGGCTTTTAGAGGTACCATTTTATATATTTTTGTATTACAGATGCTCCACATAGATAGATACGACTCTGTTTGGCCAGAATAAATATTGTTAGGGCCAAATTTCTCCATGGCATACTTAGGTGCAGACTTTTCTCAATAGCATACCTAGTGCAGACTTTTCCTCCTCACAGTCTTCTTGAAGTCCACAGTCTGGTGTGCATTCATAAAGCTGTGGGTTTGCTGGGCTTCAACATGGCAAGGGTTTTGATAAAATAAAAAGCATAAATTGCAGCCAGAGCTATTTCAGTGAGCAATCTGTCAAAATATCATTGGTGCTCTGAATCTGTCATAACTGTGGTGAGAGAAAAGAGTAAATTCTGCTGTGTTTGTTTCTGTAGGGTTGCTGGTCTGGATACACCCACACTTCATTGGTAAATGATACATACAACTGTATTAATTTTATATACATACATAAACACCCTTCTCTATCATCTCTGTGGTTTTTAGCAGAGCCAGGCATTTCCCCACTAGTTTTTGGCAGCAGTTACTCCATTATCTTACTATTTCATCTGCTGTCAGAAAATGAAATGTTTAAACACAGCCTTTTTAAGATGTCATACAGAACAAAGCCCACGTCACAGGGCTGTAGTTACAGGATGAGTGAATTTTCCTTTCACTGCTCAGCTCTGTTGCTCTCCTGCTTTTCATTTGTTGTATATTTTCATTAGAAATGCAATGTTGCATCCTCTCGTGATTCACGGAATTAATGAACTCTGAGACCCTGGTCTGTTCAAAGAGTACAATCTGGTACTTTGCAAATATTTTGAACGGATTTCCAATCTTGTGGCCAAAAGCTGGGATTCCATGCAAATCCAACCGTAGATGGCAAGGGAGAGCAGGAGGCAGAGCCCTGCCATTCTGGCACCAGCCAACCCCAGGGCCCTGTTGGGAAGAACGTGTGGTTTAAACCTTCTGCCAAATGACTTGTCCAAATTCCCATTCTCTGTGTGGTTCAGCAGAAAACTAAACCTGAACATCGCAAATGCCAAAATAACGATCTAATCACTGGACCGTGTGTCCTCTATTTAAGTTGACTTTAGAATTTGCACTCTGCTGGCTCCAGTAGGACAGTTCACACGTCCAACTACTGTTATTACAGGTGCCTAAAGACTTGAGCACACATTGACACGTTGCTTTAAACTCATTTCACATTTCAAAGGTTTGCTTTGTGATCAAAGGGGCTGGAGACTTCTTTCTAAATGAAAGCAGACATTTTGGGACTATTTTGTCATTATAGCCACCACAGAAAATAAAAGGCTGGGAAGGAGGAGTGGGACTGGCAATCAAGTCAAAGCAGGCTTCTTTTTTCTGGTCTGACTTGGTGTGACTAAGACTTGGTTGGAAAGAGGAATATCTTCCCATTCTCTAGGTGTGTTTAATCAGGAAGATTCTGAAATGCAACTGGAACTCAAATGGAACTGGGAGTATTTCTAATGGATCTAAAGAATGTTTTTTCATAAGAGAACTTAGTTTTGGGCTACCAAGTAGGTTCTCTATCTGGCCCTGAGTTATTTGTGGAACAGTGACCCATTTCAGGAGCAGGGCTGCAGCGTGGCCACACCTGGGAGCTGCAGCCTGTGGGTGCCAGCATTTAGGGGGAGTTTGGAGCCAGAGCCTCCCCACCTGTGCTGTCAGGGTAAGAGTTACTAGTTTCTCACCCATTTTCTTGCTTAAACCTTCTGAAATGTAATGCATTTTCTTCATCTAAGGGCAAAATCTCCCCAATTTGGCTGGACTGCATCCATGTCTGTGACTCTTCCCAGTTTGCTGTGGACCTCATGGAACTCAGGTGGCCCTCTGGCAAACTATGGCCCATTGCTCTGTGTTTCAAGAACTCTCACAGATCTGGCAACTGTTTTTCATGACTGGTATCAAGATGATCTGTAGAGATACCAGACAGAGAGAAAGAGAAGATTCAGATGCTGTCAGGAGTTGTCAGGGTGTTTGTTTATTTGCTTGAATAGTTGCAGAGGATGTTCTGGGTTGCTAGTTTCAATGCAGGAAGATTCAAGCTAAGGTCACTCAGCCCAGCTGGAGAGAGCAGCTCAAGTTGTTTGCCTCCACATGTGGCTGGTACAGATGCAGATGTTCTTTTGGACGACTTTAATGTTAGTTCTGCATCCTTTGAAGCTTTGTAGTTTTAAGTGTCTGAAGTGAGTGAGTGTCCTGCCGCAGATCCTTGAAATTTATGGCATCTGAGGGTCATGGTTTGAAGCACAACTCTATATTATCTTCAGAAACACAAGGAAGAGATCTCCTGGAGATACTGTTTTGTCAGAAAATACTAATTGACTGGACCTATCAACACTCATTTGCTCTCTGACAGCTAACCCTGACCATTACTGATCATGTAGCATGTTAAAGCTGATTTCTGACTTAAGTGATGTATTGATAGGGATATTTCAGTGGCTTTGAAGTCTAGAAGAGTGATGATTTATGGAGGCTGTGCCTTTAGAATGGGAGGAACTATGTTGCAACAACAGAAGCTCTCAGAATGCGGGGTCGGTGGTTGCCACTCATTCCCCAAAGTCCCATTATTTGTGTCTTTATCCAATTGCTGAGGCCAAATGCTTTCATCTGTTTTATACTTGCAAAAACAAGTTTGGATGAGTTTCTGGATTTGTATTTGCAATGCTCCTAGTATGAGAATCGTTCACCTCAGGTTACCTTTTGCAAGTGATCTGTGAAAAATTTGAATATCCAAGGACTATTGTGAAGAGTGCTGTGTAATGCTTATGAGTTTAATCCTTAGTATAATCCCAAACTTAGTGTATCCTGGCAAGTTTCCTTGAATAAGTGTACTTTGCAGCTAGATCTAGCAAAAAGAATAAACTCTATGAGTTAAGCAGAATGGCCAATATTCTTTTTAAAATTAATTCTTGCTTATGTGGCTCTAGTCTTGAATGGCTAGGGTTGCCTCTGCATTGAATATTGAAACAATCAATGTTTTAAATCCCTGAGAATCTCTAATGACATTTCTGAAAATTAATGGCTTAGTTTTTTCCTCTTTCTCCTCTATTTTCTGCCACCTTTTCTCACACCTGTCTTTAGTGGACTTGTCAGAACTCAAGACAAGAAGTCAGCCAGTACAAGTGGGAAAGTGGGGCACGATATCAAGGAATGTCTTTAGGACCTGCTTTACAGGTGATTTTATGCGAGAATATGGGCTGGTGCTTGTCACTTCTGATCTGTGAACAAGAATACTCGCCATGAACACATCAATCACTTCAAATAAGAAGTTGCAATAGGGCTTGATCTTCCTTTGAAATATCAGTTCAAAGCCTTATTGTTCCCCACCTTATCCTTAGGATGGAAAAATGGTAAAAGATGCTTTCCTGGTTAATGAATGCTAAAACTGAAGTATCATCTTCCTTTTCTTAGAGCTTTGGGATAGATTTCTGGATGTATTGTGTGATTTCTTAGTGTATTTCCAAATTTCACAAAATCCTACGCATGGTTCCACTTTTTAACCATTCCATGCTTGTTCCAGAACAATAAACCAATTCCACGAGTACAGGATTTCCCCCTGAAACACAAAGATCAGAAGGGGGTCCTAGGAGGTGGTGGTCACAGACCCTTTTGAAGGGAAGGGGGAGCACGCCCTCAGCAAGGGGCTGGGAATCCTTTTCCTTGGCACTGTCAGCATCGGAGCTCTCGGGATATTGTTCTTAGCGAGGACAGTTTAACAAACAAACACCACAACTGACAGGGCAGAGCAGCTGAACAAACAGACAAGGGTATAATTTATCCCTTTCCCTGGTTTTCAGTGTCTATTTAATGCATTAGCTAATATGATCCTTACTGTGTGATGACAGTTGTGACAGAAGCGGCCTCATCTGTTGTTTTTAGCCTGGGTTTAATTTAGAACAAAGGAAGACAGGGCAAGAGGTTGAAGGGTTGGCACAAGAGAGGAAAATGGGAGGGCTGGGCAGAGAGGAGAGGAAGGGCACTGTCACCAGTGACTGTGGGACAGAGAAGTCCCTAATAATCTTGTCTAGGCTTTAATTACTTGTGCCTCAGCTACAGCAGATAATTTTCTCTGCCCTTGACAATTGTAGCCGTGCCAAATGCCAACTTTTTCCTATCCCCTTGGTCACGATGGATCATCTCACTGAGAAGTGACAGCTCATCCCACATCCCACAGCACCGGCCTGGCTTTGCTGCATTTACAAACACAAGGTTTTCTCAAATTGCCTTCCCAAGTCTGAAGACACATCTTGGAAATGTCTTTGTTGCCATCCCCCACATTGCTTCTTCTACTTCATTCCTGATGGATCCTGTCTCGTTCTATTCCTTTTCTGGCTTCCTCCATGTTAGGTCCTCTTTGACTTTGGGGCTGAATCCATCTTTTTATTATTTGTTTACAAGGGGTTTAGCAGTATGGGATTATCTCCCATGACAAGGGCTTTTGCACACCATGCTGGTAAGAAAGATAAAAATATATGAAAAAATAGATTGACAAACAGCTTTTCCTTGTATTTTAGTCATATTTTTTGGTATCTCTGGTACCAATAACTCCCACTTTTCCCTCACAGTTAGGGGATGACCTCCAGGGTCATCAATACCAAATGCTTTCTCGTTTCATTTGGCAGAAGGCGCCACTGAACCAGGCTGCTATTACCACCACTATTTCCATGTGAGTGCTTCTGCAATAACTGTGATTCACAATCACCTGGCAGGACACTGGAGAGCTGGAAAACTACTACCTATAAGGAAAATTAGAAGAAAAATTTCTGCCTTAAAATGAATTTATCTGATTCCTGTCTTCCTCAGATATACAGATTGAGCCTTAACTACATAGAGGAGTTTTTTATTGTTTCTGTCAAGGAGGATGAAGTAAGGATTCTGATGGAATAAATGATGTGTGTGAGGCATGGCTGATGACTAGCAATCATTGATTTGCCCAGCTTCAGTTTCCAAACACTACAATTGTTTTCCTATTTTGTGTCCACTGTCTCTGAAACTATATTATATGTAAGTACTCTGAATATTTTATATTGCCATGCTTCTTTTTCCCCAGGTTTCTGCCTCTCTTCTTTTATCAACATTGTAATGGCCTAGGCTTTGAATTGTTTTATCACTTTAAAAGAAATTGACTGAACAAATAATGTTGTTCTTCTGTTGATTGCCTTGTTGTCACTTAAATACTATTCCAATATAATGGGTGAGTTATTACTTCTAAGACAGATTTGCTACTATATTTTTTTCCTCTGGCTTTGAGAAGAAGGAAGTTATCTCAGTAAAAATTGTATTTCTTAGGAAGGAAGAAGATACTGTGCATTTGAACCTCATGAGAAGAGTTCATTTTCAGTTTAGGGTAATACAGTCTCTAATTAATGAAGAGGAGACTTTCAAAGATAAAAATGCCAGTGAGGTTCATGGCAGTCCCTGTGGTTTCTCTTTTCTTCTCTCATTGCA
The DNA here is from genome assembly GCA_013400675.1 of Oxylabes madagascariensis. Taxonomy (NCBI): domain Eukaryota; kingdom Metazoa; phylum Chordata; class Aves; order Passeriformes; family Timaliidae; genus Oxylabes; species Oxylabes madagascariensis. The sequence continues at coordinate 18,510 of VYZR01037851.1, read as the reverse complement.
TGACTTTGCACCTTTTTTTGACTAGTGGCCCAATAAATAAGTACTCCTTCATCTCTATTGCTCTGATTATCTATAAAAGGAGGAATCCAGAGCACCCAAGCCAGCAGTCCTGTTATCATTAGTGATGTTTGGCCACACACGTTTTGCCTAAGTCTTTGGAAGCAGTGTAGTTACTCTGAATTTACTGCGAGGAATTTGCCACAATGAGCTGAAACAGAATGCAGGTCTCTATTAGATGTGTAAATAATTGCACATTTGTCACATGTGGAAAGCTGGCTTGATGTATGTGTAAAGATAACTGTTTCTTGATGAGCTCAAGTCCTTGAGTTTTAGAGCTTTAAGAGATTTATGGATAGTTGCCCGAGACAGCACAATGTCTGTGCTTGGAACAATGTATTTTTAGAACCTATGCATGCAGGTAATAGGCCTGATATTTACATCTAAGGAATACCCCAAATGAATGCTGTAATCAATACCAAATTTGAATGCTCAGCTTCTCTGAAAGGTAATATCCAGAAAGAGAAGCAAGTGGTTTTCCTTTTGTGAAAGAAGAAATCAAGAAACAGACATCAAGTAATAAAATACAGAAAAGAAAATAAAAAAAAAACCCAAACAAACAAGATCTCAACTCTCCTCTGCTTTTCAGAAAATAAGGGGTTTGTATCTTTTTTACCATTTATAGCTCTTCTATGTGTGAAGAACCAGCTATGAAGAGGAAAATTCCCAATCCAAGGTGTCATATGTGGAAGAAAAGGAGCTGCTTGTTTTCAGGCTGAAGAAGTAGAGGTTAAGTGACAGTTTGTAAACAGCTGAGACTCATTCTAAAAAAATCAGTGTGGTGTACTTATTTGTAAAGGAAAGGAGTATGAGCAGAGGTGCTGATTTCTTTTTCTCTTCAAGAAAGAGCTTTGGTGGAGTTTGTCTAGCCTGCTGTCAAAAATAAGTAATATTGTATAGCATTAAAAAACAAAAAAAAAATAAACCTAAAAAAAACCCCCTCAGAACCCCCAAAATGTTCTTTGTTTTGTGGCTGCCTGTATCACATTGGCCTGCAGCAGAAACTAGGTGAAATCAAAGGCAGCTGTAGTGAGATTTTCACAGGGAGTGAGGCAATGGTAAAAAGGTGCATCAGGAGGGAAGTACCTCCTGCCTGGGTCAAAACAGCCTGAATCAACTGCAGCCTCTCCAAATCGATATCCAGGATGATAAGGGTATAAAACTTTTACAGTGTTGGCCTGAGGAAATGGTGGGAGCTATTGGAGTCCGTCTGAGAGGCAGGTGAGCAGGAACATGAGTGGTGGGAACGGAGCTGTGCTTGTCTGATGAGGAAAGGGGGTTACCTGTGGTGAGGGGCCTCCCACGGCCACATGGAAATGTCCCAAGAGGATGAGGTACTGGTTCTGTGAGCTCTGCTCCACAGGTGGCCTCCCTTTGGGTGGCTACTGGCACTGGGAATCCCGGGTGACTCTCTGAGAAAGCAGAATTGCTGCCCTGTTCAGGACCCAGGCAGTTCAAGATAGCCACGAGGTTCCTTGTCCTGCCTAAAGCACATCGAGAGCATCCTGCAAACCCCTGTTTTATGACTGACTGGAAAACAGAATTTAATTTACCATGTGGAAAGCAGGAGTGTATTATTGGGATAAGGTAACAGATAGATGAACAGTTCAATGATGCGTGAATGTGGAATTGTATAAAAATAAGGTTTAAGAAAAAAAAAGGAAGCAAATAGATATTAGATGTATTGCAATTTTCTTTTTAGTATAAAAATTGTTATGTACTCCCTGCTGGGAGGGACTTTATTAGTCTATTTAAACTGAAGCTTTGCAAATTTGTCATGGAGGCAACTTCTTCAAATGCGGTAGAGAACTGCTGGAGCTTGCACAAGTCTTTCTGTCTCTTGCTTGATTTTGAAAAGCTATCAAAAAGCAAGCAGTCATATAATTTATAGGTAACAGTGTACAGAAAAGCTCATTTGTTGCTACTCCACATAGTTATATGCTAATTGTCAGCCACACTCTTTTCTCCAAAATATGAGTCTGTCTGTCTAACCACAGTGTGGCACTAATGGTATAAATGCAGCAGAACACAGATGGAAATTAAACAGCAGCTGGGTAATCATCTTCATAAATGTAATATTAAAAATATCACAATCCTTTAATTTTTGTTCTGCTTGTATAAGGCAGAGCTGCATGACAAATAGCTATCATAACTTTACTGAGAGAAATGCAGCTTGTGACCGGTTTAAACCAAATTACTCTTTCGCCCTGCTGTCCTCACTTGAGCTTTTGAGCACCAGCATTAACAATCTGGTAAACACCAGATCGGGGTCATAAGCACTCATTAGCCTCTCAGAGAAAGGCCACCTCTGGTTTGTTGAATATTGATTAGGAGGCACCAGAACATACCAGTCTGAAGCCACCAGGGAAGGTGGTGAACATCTGAAGCATTTCCTCTGCGTGTCATGAAGCTCTGGATCAAATCTGCTGTGGCCATTTCATTTTCATTTTTACTGACCACCTTCTTTGTCCTTCTGCTGTGGTACAGGACTGGGCACTGTAGAAAGCTGATTGAACAATAAACAAAAGTGTTGCTGTCACCCTGAGCCTCTTGTGGGATGGAGGAATACTCTGACAACTTAACTTGGCTTTTCCATCCCTCATGGACAAGCCTACTTCCTTTCCTTCCTCTGATGCATTGCAAGTGTAATGTGTCTTGTCCTGCTGCCAATACCACCACAATAGATTGCAGTGCTTCTCTGAGTAGAGATACTGGTGAGTCATTTTCATCTCTACTGAAATTAATTCATACGTTTTCCCCCAGTTTGCATCAAAATCAGGTAACTTGACTGATTTAAAGTCTAAACTCGCAATTGGTAAATATAGAAAACCCTTCTAAAGACAGTTTCTTGAAATTGGTAGCATAATGGTAAATACTGTTGAAGATGACCTTGAGGTAATAACTTCAAAAGCTGATAATAGGATTTATGCTCTGGTAGTAGAAGGTGTTTAAAAATTAAACAAGCAAAACATTGTTTCAGTATTAAAAAACCTCATATGTTGTCTTAATATGTGCTATAATCCAAGCCTGACTGTGCATAATAAGCTTGTAATTCCATTGATCCATTGATGGGGAGATAACAAACCCCCGTAAATGGCAAATGGATTGTGTGTGAGAAATGCGATATTGATGGACCCGCTCAGCGCTGTAACTTTTCTGCGCTCTTGGCTGTGTCACCATCCTGCCCCATTGCCTGGGGATGCCCTGCCCTGCTCAGTGCCCTCAGCAGGCTGGAAAGCAAACCAGTGAGGCTTTGCAGATGATTCCACCAGTTCAGGCTCTGCCCTGCCTGCACTTGGCAGCCCTCACATCCTATGGGCTGTGCAGAGAGTGATTTGTGAGCATGCAGGGCTGGATAAAGGGATCCCTGGACTGGTAACCACACAGGAACCACACCAGTTGCTTATGTTGCTGCTTTTGCAACATGGTTCGTGAAGTAATTTTCTCCATTTTCTCCCTCTGGTCACAATAAGAATTTTCAAGGGGTTGATATTTTATGGTCATACACATACAGTGCCATAAAGGGCTGTCATCAGCTTTTCTTTTTAATGTAAAGTTAAACATGAATGTTGGATAAATGTGGGATGTAGGGATGTAGATATAAACATTAAAGGGGAATGTTACAGTTAAAAGACAGTGTTTAATACTGTGAAATTAGTGGCAAAGGGAGGGCAAACTGCTCTTCAACTCATCTCAGCACCACAAAAAACTGCATTTTTTAAGTCATGGTCCTCCACTGTTGAAGACAACAACAGAAAAAAAAAATATCCATACTTCTTTGGTAAGTGAAGGTTGAAGCCTTAAAAGAGCTGTTAATATCATCTTGCCCATTAGTTGTTCTGGAAAATGAAACAAGCTCCTTTAGACCTCTCTTCCCATCTCTTACAGCTCCAAAATCAGCAAAACAGATTATGGGCTAGAGATACAATCTCACTTCTCCTCTGCTGTCTAGGGAGTCCAGGATTGTCTTTGTCCTTATGAAGCATAGCCCTACAGAGAAATGGAAAATCTATTTAATTTTGTGTTGCATTATATGTTCCAGAAAATGCAACTTTATCTATATATCGGTCTGTGATGAGGCAGAGAGAAGGAGCTGCTCATCTAATAATCTGCTTGTTTCCAATTTAGAATCTTGCCACACTCTCCTGAGGCAACACTGATCCAATCCATCCTAATTGCCTCTCTTAGCTCAATGTGGACTTCATAAAAAGTAAATATCGGGTTCATGCAAAATAAGTTTGGCTTTGCCGAGCGTTAAAGTCTGCCCTTCTGATGCAGACCCTTATTTTTATTCAGAGAAAGTCAGTGCATGAGGCTCATAACTTTTTGGGAACATTTGTACCATCCATATGGTTGTTTTTTTCTGAAGAGGAATATGACTGGTGTTAAGGCATTTGCTGTTAAATAAATGTTTCTTGTTTTAATTTCTCATCACTCCCAAAGAGTTTGGATGGAAATTATAGTGCTTTAATACAGATGGAGCTCTGAGGTAGATTGCAGCAGTGATGAGGAGATATTTTGGACTTCTTAAATGGTGTGTGGGTGTCTGGGGAGAGTGGGATACAATCTTGTCTTGAACATCAGACAAGGTGGTGATCCCGAGGGCTCTGCTTCCAGGGCCAGAGTTGGAAACACCAGCTGCCTCCTGCCCAGGTGCAGGGGCTGTTCCCCCTCAGTGCTGTTGGGACTGGTCACCTCTAGCTCAGTTGTGGGGCCAGCAGAGTCATGCGTGTGTTTAAGCAGCATCTTCTTGTTAGGTTGGTGCAAGAGCCCTTCTTTCCCAAAAAAACCCACTCTCTTTATGATTTTAATTCAGATGAGGGCTTCATTAACTGGGAAGTCTAGTTTATATATTCAAGTCCCTAAAGATGTGGAGAGGAAAATATTTGTCAAGAATAATCCCCAGGGCAGGATGACCAACTGAAGGGAGCGAGAGGAGGCACAGCTGAGATGCACCAGAGCTGCTTGGAGGGGTCTCTTGAATTCAGCTGGGTGCTCTAGACCCAAGCCCAGGGCTACAATGCCCAGAGGACAGCAGTTTCTCATGTTCTGGGCTGGGTGACCTCTTCCCTTTGGCTTTGAGAAGCCTCTCCTTGGGCTGGCAGACAGGGAGCTACCCTGACCTGTCCCCCGAGGCTGCCCCTTGAGAAGGGTCTGTTGAGGGGGACATGTGCACACAAATAGGAACTGCAAATACACCAAGATGCAAAATGTGAACCTTTCGGTCTGTGTACAAGCTGTGCATACCTTGATAGGAAAAAATGAAGTATTGCTGTGTTCAGATACGAGTTTGGTGGGAGGGGTTTAGAACATTTCAAATTAATGCAATGTCAGTGACCTGTAACTCAACACTGCCAGATTGTCTTCAAATCATAGACCTCAACCTCTTTTCTGTTCATGTTCAAGATAAACCTGACAGTTTTCAGTCTAAGCTGTTTTTTACTTCCCTAGCCAAGATTGTATACCACTAAAAATAGAGTTTATTATAGAAGTTGCAGCTTTTAGCTATGAGGCCTTCAGGATGGCTCCATTATATTGCAATTCTGTTAATTAAAATGAAGGGGGAAATATATATATAATAGGATTGTGCTAATAAAGCATGAAATGAACAGTCTTACCTTGAGACACTTGTCTATCTGTTTTTCCTTGCTGCGTGAGCAGTTGTCTTTGTCTTCCTCAAAATACACTGAAATTGGGGGAAGATTTTTTGTTTTTTTAAAGGAAACTTCTAAACCTTCCTATTCACTGTCATTCTGGCACCCTCTGATTTGTTACATAATTGTGTTTAGGCATCTGTGGGNACATTATTATCTCAAGCAGTTGTCTGTGTCCTCCTCAAAATACACTGAAATTGGGGGAAGATTTTTTGTTTTTTTTAAAGGAAACTTCTAAACCTTCCTATTCACTGTCATTCTGGCACCCTCTGATTTGTTACATAATTGTGTTTAGGCATCTGTGGGCAGTGGATGGGAACACAGTGGAGCCTGGTTGAATAGGTGCTTCATGTTGAATTCAGATTGCCAAGTGCTACAGACTGAATTGCGGGAGCTGCTGGATTAATAGGCTGGGATTTTTTTCCCCCTGTGTGCTTTCAGGAGAACTTGTACTGAAAAATAACTTTCACTTCTCACCTTAAACCTGGAGGGTTTCTCAAATAGTCAGTGGTGTTGTAAATCTGCAATACAATTTGTAGACTCTTAATAGTGATCATAATACAGAAGCAGAGCTTTTATATCAATATGACTATACCAGGAAAGAAAATTGAATCTTTCCCCATGTTTTCTGAATTAAAATTTAAAACATGCAGCAGCAGTGTAGATCTAGAAGCAGTAGGCAATGTTGAACTCGATTCTTTGAGCATGATATTATGCCCCCAGCATTAATTTTTTCTGCATGGTTGTACTGCATGTAGCTTCATTCTTCATATGAAATCTATGCATTTATATTTTTTACACATTTCCAGCCAACAGAATTGGAGCTCTTATGAAACGGATTGGAATGACCTCAGGTGTTCACAGGGTTGGGGACAATAATGGCTGCATTAAATACCATTTAAAACATTACATTTTGTTAATGCTTGAAAGTATTCTGTATTAATGTGAACATTGGTCACAAGAATATTGGTTTCTAAAAGAAAGAAATAATGCAGCTGTCAGGTTTAAATAAAGAGAAAGTTCATGCAGAAGCCAAGTCTGTCCATGCACTTTCCAGGAGAATTCAAAGGTGAGAGCAGAGCACGGGGTTCCAATGGGCAGAGTTGCCCATGGGACTTTTGCCACTGACAGAGCCAGCACAGCTTTCAAAGGGGTTATAAAATCCTGGAAATCAAAGAAGAGGCAAGATGTAAAATATGTTAACTTCTGTCACTTGCAAGGCTCAGAGAGACAACATGGTAGAAATAAAAAGTAACATCCTGAGTAAACCAAAATGACAGAACATGCATTGCAAAGTGCTGCTCAAGCATATAAAGTGCAATCCAGCCACTAACTGGAATGAAATATTCCACAAACTGTTATTGAGCACCAGCCTCGCACCACAGCAGTGTCTGCACAGAAGAGCTCTGGGTAAGAACTGGAAAAAGTTCTGATAACTTATCCAAAGAAGTCATTAGAGCTAGTGAGGTAAAAAATTTTGGAGTATAGCTGATCAATCCATCTGAAACTGCTGCTAAAGGGAAACAAAAATATATTTCTTGGTAAGAGTTTTGATAGCTGAAGTGAGGTTTTTCCAGAGTTGAAATGCATCAGGTTTCTGATAGCCATTATTAGATGAAATACTGTTGGGAGACTTCAGCTCTGAGCTGATCTTGTCCCATTTCACCAGAATTAAAGGGTGATTTGTGAGGTTGCTGTGGTGGGAGCAATAGTAGTAATTTTTTGTTGCAGGGCTTAAGATTTTATTGGGTGTTGTGCAAGGGAAAATGAAAAATCTCAATGTATGTTCTCAATTCTACGTTTTTAAAATGTGTAACGATGGAGTTTAAACTGGCATTGCTTTTGGTGTGTGACTAGTAAAGAAAAGTCAGATTTTTCATCATGTACTGTCTGTAAAATATTTAAAAGTAATGAAAATAGTCTGGATAAAGATTTTAATCTCAAATATTAATGAATATCTATATATTTGTCTGCACAAACTGAAATTGGATATTAATGTTAAAAAAAAAAGAAACTCCAAACTTTCTAGTCCTTCTCTGATGGTAACAAGGAATGTGAACAGCACACTGGGCACTGTCTGTCCTGGTGGGGCCACACATCACATCCCTATCATTGTTGTACACTAAACAACAACAGAGACTTTTGATTAGAAGGCTAGAAAAATTACTCTTTATTTTTGAGATGTGACTCTCTTATGTAGTATTTTACACAGACTAATTTGATTGGTGAAACAAAGGTAAAATTCTTCAATCACATTAATTAAAATAGATGTTCATTAAGAAACCTCTCCTGTGAGAAAAAATGGATAAACATAGGTACGTTACAAAAACATTTCTCTTGTTTTCAGAAAATCGCCGGGGAAAAGAATTTCTAGAAACCAAAACATCTCAGGCATTAAATCAGGGCTACAACATCCCTGCTCTTCAAACTCTTCCTGCTGCTCCCAGACACACTACGTTGTGTTCCCTCAAGTCTGCAATCGCCTCTCTGAATTGGGGTTTCCTCCCCTGTTTGGGGCTCAGAGTGCTCCTGGTGTGCCCTTCACCCCTGCCCCACACCCTGGCCAGCCTCTGGCAGTGCCAGTGTCCCAGGAAGAGGGGCAGGGGGTGGAAGGAGCTCAGGCAGAGCTGAGCTGAGCATTGCCCCTGCTGCAGCAGGAACCCGGGGCAGGATGGCTGGGGACAGATCTCCCCTTCTCCACACCGGGGATGGGACACCAGCCACCAGCGAGGTGGCACAGCTGCAGCTCTTGGTGGCACTTGCCAACTTGTCACAGCTTCTTCCTGAGCCAAATCTCCCTTGGAGTGTGTGTTTTGTGTGAACGGGACTGCATCCGCTGTTTGAGGCTGCCAAGCCCGTGGCTGGTGTTGTGACAAAACCTCGTTCTTCAAGGAGGGTGACTGCAAGCCAAGCTTTGTGACCGCAAGCAGAGGGTTACAAGTGGAGTTTCAGAGTCTCTTGAGAGCAGCTGGAGTTGTAAATGGGATGTGTCTGATACTGTGGTGGGAAATGGACCCAGAATCTCCGGCTTCTGAGTGAAGACATAATCCAGTCACTAGGGACAGACATAATCCCACACATTAAAGACGTATTTTATGCCACAGACTGCATGACTAACTCGGCCTGACGTGTTTGAGCTAGATCCTGGTGCTCACATTGCATTTTAGCTGTGCTGAGAGCTGCCTGGGCACTCTCCTTGTCCCTGCAAGGCGCTGCTGCAGGCTCAGTGTCCTGACAAGGACACCTGCCCTGTCTCTGTCACACATTTGACTAAAGTGCATATGTACCTTAAACTCGTGGGGTTTATTTCCACTGAGCTTTTCCATTTGGGTTCACATTTAGATTCTTAGCTAGTGCTAACTGGGTGTTTCTTCAGTTGTTTTAACTATGTTTTTCTTTGTGGAGTGAGACTCTCCAAGCACACCTCAGGGATGAAGATAAGATTTGAAACTGGGAGCCGTATCGTTTAAGAAAAATTCAAACCCTTCAAAAAGAAAGAAACAGCAGGAATGATTTGATTTTCAAATCATGTTAGAGGGAAAAGTTTATACAACAAGAACAGAAACAAATTTGTTTGTATGTTTTGTAGGGTTTTTTTTGCCAGGCCTCAGATTCAGGGTATCAAATGGATTATTATTGGTTCTTATCTAAGTTTAGAAAGAGCTGTGAATATATAATGAGTACAACAGAGAGATTTCAGTGTTTATTGGTTTACTGGTTTATTGATGCTTCACTTGCCTGTCTTTGCAAGATGCGCCATTTATGAATACTTGGCTAATCTCCAAAGACAGTCAAGATTTGTTCCATTTATTGCTCTTCTGAGTTTGCCTTTTGGCAAAAAGTCTCAGATCAGGAGCTGTTTGCATATCAAGGCTCACAGGTCTCCTTTGAAAACCTGCCAGGTCTTGGAAGTCATGAAGCCTCTCACTTTAAATTAAGGGAACAATAATTGAATGTATTAATTCTAATTCTTAACATTTTTTTTGTAATAGGCATACTTAATTTTGCCATAACTTCATGTAACTGAATAAAGATGGCATGAGGTGTTCTGGCTTTCACTCAGGGGAAGTACAAGGAAATGCTGCAGAGGGGGAGGTATTTTGGACATCAGTTTCAATGAAGTTTATGTTTATTATGCTGATAAGGGAACAACCAATGCAACACTGGTCATGCTGCTGGTGGTGTCCATAGGGGAAAGTCAGGAGCAGTTGTTTAATTCCCTTTAGAGGGTTCTGAAGTTGCTCCATAAATGATGGTTTATGTTGATCAGCGAAGCAGGGATTGCTGCACAGCTTATTAACAGCAACCAGAGCGGGAGGAAAATACCTCTAAACATCTCTGTTCTTGGGTGGAAGCAGTCTGGCAGCAAAGAGAGCAGTGGAGCAAGCACAGCTTGGGGTTGGACTCATACCCCTGGAGCCTATGGGCTGGCTGGATGCACTCTGCGGCACTGGCCTCAGAGGGGTTAGCCAAGGATGGCTCTTACCTTCCCTAAGTGCCTAATGAGAAATATTTCTCCTGAAGGAGCTTCAGCCTGCAGAAGGAGAGGGAAAGGGCTGTGTAAGGAATGGTGAAGTGGTGGTGATGAGCAGAAAAAGCAAGAATTGGCAAATAGTGGGAGCTGCAAAGACACACTCTTGGAGTGCTTGTAAAGGGCACTTGGGTTTGAGAACAGGAGAGGGAGGCAGGAGGATCCACTGATGGCACTGCTCAGGGGGCTGATCCGTAGTCATTGAGAATATCTTTGCTGACTACTTGCTGAAAACAAAATAGTGCTGCCTCTTGCCATTTTAGAAAGCAGGAACTGAGCTTCTCTCTGTCCAGCACCTCCTTCTGTTCCCAGATCCTCATTTGTGTCACAGGAGAGCTGGACTTGTGGTTACAGAAAACAGCAGCACTGCTCTATCGACTCAAGCACCCACAAACCACTTGTCACTCTTCACAACTCAGGGAGGATTGATGCCCAGAGAACCCATTGGTCCAGAACAGCAATGCAAATAACAGCCCCAGCTGCCCTGACTTATTTCATATTTATCCCAGACCTATGCAGTGCTCCTCCTTCTGGAGCTCAATTCCAGTTTTCACTCATTTGATCCATCTTTGAACCAAATATAGAGATGTTCATTTAAGGGGGGAAAGAAAATGAGTGCCATCAGTAGGGAACTTGATGGCAAATGTGCACCTCAGTGTATTCCACTGTCTGTTCTCTCAACAATCAATCCATAAATGACCTTTTCCCTTTCCACTCTACTCTATAACAGAATTTCAATTTTATAAGCTGACCAGCTTCTTTCTGTTTCCCAAATTCTCCTATTGTGCTGTAACTGCCTTATTAAAATTTCCATAAGCACACGGAAACGTTATAATAAGTTTCTCAATATGAAGTTCTAACAGTGACTATTCAGTTCTCTAGGCTATAGATCATCTCTCATATGCTTTTGAATCAGGTATTGATGTTGCTCTATATTTTAATGGGGTTATATTTCATTTTCTTAATGTCACATTTTTATTAATTTCTGATATTGGTACCATACTAAGTATCTTATTCATATGAGCACAATCTCTGAGGTCGAAGATGTAATTAAATATGCACCAGAAAGGTGTGGTTTGCATCTTGATAGTGAAAATGACTTCTAATCTTTATAACTATTACATATCTTATGTTTCATAGACACGTGTGTCATATTCCACTTAAGGTTCTGCTAGTGAGGTTCTTCAGTTGCTGTAAAGTATTTCTGTGTATTCTGTATTTCCCATCAGTCTTAAAATTGCTGTTCCTTTCACTTTAACGTCTTCTTTTTGTTTTGCCTCAGAATTTCTCCCCAGTCTATGACTATATTGATCCTGTCACTCATCCTTTATTACCTAATTAGTTTTAGTTGCCTTGGTAGGACTTACATACTAATTGTAGTTTTCTGGATCAGCCTTCCCAATGTGACACTGCTACTATGAAGGCAATGCTTAGCGGAAGAATTCCAGCAGTGGAAGTCACATGGAAGACTCGAAACAGCGAAATGCAAAGTCTCAAAGTCTGGGGAGCAAATGAAACCCCCTGAAATTTCAGTTCTGATGTGAAGGACAGCCTGACTTGTTGTACGTTGCCTCTTGTTATTGCAATAATACTGAGGGAAATAACGCTGTCAGTGACTTTCCTCTGGAACTGAAAACAGGAAAGATGTCTGAGTGCAAATGGATACAGCTCCTGTTAGCTGCTGGTGTGCACAGAGGTCAGGGGAATTTGCCTGGTACAAGATATGGTTCATGAGGCTCGTGATTTCCTGCTTTGTGTACTTTGCCTGGCTTGGCATCTTCTGCTAAGATTAAGGGAGGGTGCCAAGTAGCTAAAGCCAAAATATCAATTATGTGTTTTGGAAAACTGAAACATTCTAAGACTAAAATATTCTTACTTTAATAGTGGCTTTTTATGAAGGATATAAGAAAACCAAGTCTTGCATAGGGAGCTGGTGTGGAACATGGTCAACAAGATTTAAAATTGTAAATTGGCTGAATTATGGAGCTAAATCTTGAAATTTTCTCTCTGAATAACCTATTTTATTGGTCTGAGTGTCAGCTGTGTAAAGTTTGCTCTATTTTCCTTGGACTCCAGTGATGATGAATGTTCTAACAAACCTTTTGTTTTTCCAACAAGAAAAAAAATTAATGTAGTTTCCCAGTATCCCTTTAGCAACAATAATGAATCCTCTGGCACTCCTAACTGAGCATTTAATGTCAAGCTTACCTTTCACCCTTAACTCATCTAGACATTAACTGATCTATAAAATTCACTTGAGGATTCATTGCCAATTATAAAACTCTTGTTCTGAAATGTGGATTTTTTTCTTTATATTTAAACATTTTAGTCAGTGAAATATTCACATCAAACAAATGATGGATGAATGATCGATTGCCAATACATCTGGTTCATTCAGTTTTGCGTTTTATTACTTTGTGGACGAGGCAGATATTATCCAAACTCTTCTGTCAATGACACCAATGGAAACCCTGACTAATTGTTGTAGTGAATGGCACTGATCTGCATTTTCACACATCATTGACCAAAATACAGCCCAGAGCACAGAGGAAGAGGTGGCACTTAGGGAAAGCTGTGAAGGATACAATGTCATAAAGCTCGGAGCAACTGGGCTTAGTAAAAAATCCTTGGAGTCTTGCCTTGCTGCAAGCAGATTTGATTTTTGATTTTTCACTGTCTTTTCACCCGGACTAAATGCTGCTGCTTGGTGCTAGGGGCAAGCTAACACCCTTTCCATAAGGGGACTTCCACAAAAATGGGCTGGTCCTGATGCTGTGGGAGGAATGAGGCTGAGGGAGTCATCTGGGAAAAGCAAAAGTCAAATCCCCTCCTTCATCTAGAATGAGAGGAAAATGTGGAAGCCTTCTGCTCTGTTTTTTGGTAAAAGTTTGCTGACATGTTTTACGGACTTGGAGGCAGATGTCATGATAAGACTAAAAGGGAAAAAGAAAGTAGTAAATGTGGAGTCAAAGGAAAGCTGCTGTTTGGGGCCCCTCGATAGGACAGGAAGGTTTAAGGGACAGTGCAGTCCCACAGCAGTATCTGGCACTGCCCACCTCAGTCTGGCCCGTTCCCTCAGCTTTCACAGGCACACCCAGTCCATCCTTGGGGCTCTGATGTNCAACAAAAATACTGGTTGTACACCCATATATCAGCGAAATAGATTCTACAGCTACTTTTCAGCTGTTGCTGATACCCAGGCTATGATAATGCCATGAATTTCCAGCACTTACCCTGCAATGCTGAAAACTCACCTGAGCTGCAATTACACACCTGCTTCCCCATGCTGCTGGGCTTANAGGACAGGAAGGTTTAAGGGACAGTGCAGTCCCACAGCAGTATCTGGCACTGCCCACCTCAGTCTGGCCCGTTCCCTCAGCTTTCACAGGCACACCCAGTCCATCCTTGGGGCTCTGATGTGTTTTGAAAGGAGCTCAAGTGAAAACACTGTCAAGACCCCTGATTACCTTGAGGAAGGAGTAGAAAGAAATGAGGTGAAAGCTGTATTTGCAATGAATCATTCCCAGAAAGTGGTTTATTGCAGAGATATCTATGAAAGGAAAGGCAGGATGAGAAGCAAACACATGAGCCCACCAGACCTATTAACTGAGGTTGTCCAGGGCAAGAATCAACAAGAGAAGATTTTGCACTTATTGCTGGAAAATAAGTCAGCATCCCCTCAGGAATTCCAGCTGCCCTTTGATAATAACTGCTAAAACCCAGTGTTTTCAGGATTTGCAGGTGTCAATCTAACTCGTGTTTTTTCTCATCTGTGATGTAGATTTCAGTTTCTCTTTTATCTCAAAGTTTCTGTAAATGTACTGCAAAAAAACCCCAAGTCCAAAAAGCACAACACGTTTAACCTGCAGACATCAGCTATGCAGATTTTAAATATATCATTCATAGAGAGTATTGAGCATAAAATGGGTTTACTCATGGTCTGAAATGTTCTGAATAATACATTTTTAAAAAGCTTTTGTATTTTCTGGAGAATGAGGCCACAAAGGTAATTTAGATGTTTCTTTATGATGGTTTATCTCAGTCTTTTAAAGAGGTGTATCATTGTGTGAAGGCTTTAAAAACAACAAAGGAAAGCAAAGCATTGTAACCTCTATTTGTAGTGGTTGATGACAGTGAATTGGAAATGTTAAACAAGAAAAATAAAATGGCTGCAGTGTTCTGTGATAGTTCTGTGTATATTTGTGACAAATGCTTTGATGTTGAAAACTCCCATTGTGATATTTTTCAGAAAGGAACACTTCATTTTTTTATTATCCGGACTGCTTTAAAAGTATGTCATTGTTTCAATGTTTACAGTTTATGTAGTCTAATAACAATGTTTAGGGAATAAAAGGCACTGAACACTTCTTGTAGGGGCCAGAGACATTTTTTGAGAGTGAATATTTGCAATATTAAACAGGTATTTTGCCTTGAAATGGNCTAAATGCTGCTGTCTGGAAGTGTCCGTGGTAAAAGTGCCTGTCATGAAACACGAGCTGCATTTTCTCACCTCGTTCTTTGATGTTGGTCAGAGCTGGGGTTCAGCCCTTCACACTGGGAGAAATCCGAGCTGGATTTGTTGGGGTTTTGGCTCCAGCTGGGAGGGTGTAAATGTTTCCAGAAGGAAATGACAGCCTTGCTCTGGTCTGCTCTTACACCTTGGAGCATCATGGAGCTCCCCAAAGTCAGAAGGGTTATCCTGGCTTTATACACTGGATTTCTTCCTCTGTTATACTCGAGCTCTGTGTAGGTTTTGAACAGCTGTAGGTAGAGAAATTCATCCCCAAAGATGTTCTTTTCTTTGTCTGCAGAAGTTTCTGTCTTTCGGAGAAGGCAGGTACATTACCCTGCCTAAACAACTTTGAGATTGACTGTGAGAGTACACTGTGAGGCAGCACTAAAGACACTATAAATAGTGAATCATCTGTCGCAGACAAACCAGCTCCTGTAATGGAATCACTTGGATAGGTGCCATTTATCCTTATCATTTTTCTAGTGAGAGTTTTACATTAGGGGAAAAAG
>VYZR01037848.1:8803-21495 GCA_013400675.1 Oxylabes madagascariensis | reverse complement strand
CAAATAATAGATTTCCTGGAACTCAGTTTACCAAAATAATAGAAAGACATGAATACGAGATGAAGCAATATCAAGCCAGGAGATGGAGAATCACGTCAGCCTGCAGAAGAAGTGTATAAAAATGGACTCTGAAAACCCTGCATTTTTGAACCTAGGGGGGACTCTGTGCAGACTTTGTACTAAGTTCGTGGTTCACCCAGCTCTGACCCTGGGTTCCGAGCTGATTTATTTTGTGGCTCATTTAAATTTTTGATATATAAATTGTTAAACTTTTTATAATTTTATCGGCATTTCATTTATAACACTTACATTTCAATTCTTCCTTACCTCTGATTACTTACCCCAAAATTCCCAACAAACAAGTACTCAGCATGTGGCAAATGCTACCCTCAAAATCCCAAACACCCACACACCAGCAACCAGGTAAAATTAAACCAGGGCAGGCAAGAAAAGTTATGAAATTATAAACAGTGAATGCTTCTGGAGAAGTTGCAGACACTTGGATACATCCAGACTGAAGGAAGGATAAAACACACGGTTTACGAACAAGTAAAGGAAATAAAATCTATTGATCTGTCAAACCAGCAGACCTGAAGTTGCAACCTACATCAAGGAAATGGCTGCTAATGTTTTCTCAAAGGGAAAAAATATTAAAGAAAATCATATTCAGAGCCGATTACTTGTCAGAATCTTCCTCATGAACTCCTATTAAAGTAGCAATAGATTAAAATCTAAAATGGACCAAGTACACATCTGTATCTCAGACCGACAGGTACTGGTGATAAGGTAGGAAAGCCTTTTCTGCAGCAGGTGGAGCCATCAATTTTTTAGAATCACTTTGAGCATTTCCACTTAAAACATTTACTTCCTACCAAAATGAGCTAGAATGTTGTCAACTCACCCTTGAACTACCCTGCTCTTTTCGTATGTGACACACAATCTTTTCATGGCCGAATTGAGGTTTATAATAGAGTACAAAAAGTAATGTCTGGCTGAATCCCTGAGAGTAAGGACTCAATACTCTGTGGACTTTGCTGGACTAAGCAGCTTCTGACTCATTTGAAGTTGTGAGGGACAGGACTGGATAATCTTCACTGTCTGAATCCAGAGAATAGAATCCTGGATTGGTTTGGGAATGGCATTTTCCCCTCTCTAAGGCTCCTAAATATATCACCACTGAACACATCAACTTTTTATTGACTTTGTAAAAGGGTGCCTCAGTAGAGAGGAAACAAAGACAAGGAACTAATGCAATATGTAACTGGTTACAGTTTTTGGATGGAAGTTAGAGTTGGGATCTGTTGTATTCCCATGGATTAGTACACAGACACACCAGGAAGCACAGAACTGGAGGCTGCAACTTGTGGTGTCATTAAATATCTATGCTTGTTACCCTCACAAGCTGCTTTGAGCAAGCCAAGCTCCTAAAAGGTTTGCAGAAAGCATTCACTGCAGTTCCAGTCTNAAGTCATAAACTATAATATTTCAGTCTCTGACAACCAGCTCACAGAAGCTTTTATAGTGAGTAGCATACCATAGTTAGACTAGATCCATAGATCCAGACTTGCTGCTGTCTGGATCTGGAAGTTACCATCTGAACACTTTGGTCCCTACATGTTTTAATTTATGAAAAGGGATATAATCCCCAACACTGACTGGTAATCAAACATTTTGTGATTGGTACACCACTGTTGAGAAGGACAGTCCTATGGCTACATCTCAACACATCAAGGATGGAACTCTAACTTCTTTCTATTTTAACACTACAGTTACGGATCATCTGTGTAATAATTCTTATACAGAGCATGGAAACATAAAGGATTCACAATATACAGTGAATAACTATATATGTATATATATATTCTTCTAGTTCTCTGTAGGATTCTTTCCATGCATGTTTGAAACCTGAAGTGGACCACTAGGGGAAGATGTGCTTTCATTGATAGATAGGCAAACAGCTCAGGGGCTTCCTGAACTTTAATATCAGCCCATATGCAGCCTCAGTTATTTTTCTTTGGATGCTTTCCATTTTTTCACAAGCTGTATGAAGAACTAATTTGATTTCTCTTTCATTGTTCTGGCACAGACACTTAGGCCTCTGAAAATCAGTTAATTAAATAAAGCACTTTCTTTTAAATTTTACCAGTTTCAAATCACCATGGATGTATGGGGACAAAGGACAAGAGGCACAGAACTGGCAGACTGTACACTGTGAAACGTATTATTAACCAGTATCAACCCAAGGAGAGTACCATTTTGTTTCGCAGAGGATCTTTTTTAAAAATTAATTCTCTCTTTCTCTCTCTTTCTCTCTTTTTAGCAAGATTGCTTTCCAGTGAGNATTTACTTCCTACCAAAATGAGCTAGAATGTTGTCAACTCACCCTTGAACTACCCTGCTCTTTTCGTATGTGACACACAATCTTTTCATGGCCGAATTGAGGTTTATAATAGAGTACAAAAAGTAATGTCTGGCTGAATCCCTGAGAGTAAGGACTCAATACTCTGTGGACTTTGCTGGACTAAGCAGCTTCTGACTCATTTGAAGTTGTGAGGGACAGGACTGGATAATCTTCACTGTCTGAATCCAGAGAATAGAATCCTGGATTGGTTTGGGAATGGCATTTTCCCCTCTCTAAGGCTCCTAAATATATCACCACTGAACACATCAACTTTTTATTGACTTTGTAAAAGGGTGCCTCAGTAGAGAGGAAACAAAGACAAGGAACTAATGCAATATGTAACTGGTTACAGTTTTTGGATGGAAGTTAGAGTTGGGATCTGTTGTATTCCCATGGATTAGTACACAGACACACCAGGAAGCACAGAACTGGAGGCTGCAACTTGTGGTGTCATTAAATATCTATGCTTGTTACCCTCACAAGCTGCTTTGAGCAAGCCAAGCTCCTAAAAGGTTTGCAGAAAGCATTCACTGCAGTTCCAGTCTCTGACAACCAGCTCACAGAAGCTTTTATAGTGAGTAGCATACCATAGTTAGACTAGATCCATAGATCCAGACTTGCTGCTGTCTGGATCNAGTTAATTAAATAAAGCACTTTCTTTTAAATTTTACCAGTTTCAAATCACCATGGATGTATGGGGACAAAGGACAAGAGGCACAGAACTGGCAGACTGTACACTGTGAAACGTATTATTAACCAGTATCAACCCAAGGAGAGTACCATTTTGTTTCGCAGAGGATCTTTTTTAAAAATTAATTCTCTCTCTCTCTCTCTCTTTCTCTCTTTTTAGCAAGATTGCTTTCCAGTGAGCTACTTTGTTTCAAATTCATTCTTTCTCTTTTCTTTTCCACAAATCTAACATGGCTGTTGCTTTCTTCATAAAACTCTTTTCCATTGCATTAATTCATCCTCTTTCTTATCTGCCAGAGTTCATTGTATCAGGTGATTGAAATATTTAGTCTACTAAAAAATTGAGTGTCCAGACAGAGCTGATCTGTGCTGACCCTTTTACTCCAAAAATTCTTTGGTTTTGGGGTGAAAGGAAAGCTGTCATGGACTAGCAAAATTTTCCCAATGTAATCCTGGAAACTTCTAATGAGCTAACATCATTACTAAATTTCTGCAAGTCCCCTCTCTGTACCATTGTCGTGTAATATGACAGTTGAAAGAAAAAGAGAAAAATAAATAGAAAGAAAAGAAAAGGGAAAAGGAGAAAGGAAAAAGGAAAAGGACAAAAAGGAAAAGGTTGGGGTTTTGTGTCTCAGTAGAACAAGTATCTGCACAATTAGCCCTAGTTGAGACTACACTGTGAAAATTAGTCAATCAAGACCCTGATCACTCACTATCTCATCCCACAGAACCAAAACTAGGGTTTGGGATTCTAAGCAGTGCTTTCTCTGTCCCTGTTACATGGACTTGTACAAACAGCTCATCCAGGAATATTACATAGATAAATGAGCCACTAAACTCTGGTGTGGAACTTTGGGGTGCATCAGGGATGAGTGAGTGAACCTGGAATGTGCAAATGTGGTGGAATTTCTTTAAGGGGAATAAAAGTTTAGAAATATCTACATACGTGCACTTTGTGCTTCAGAAGAGAAGTGTTGGTTTGTGTCCTTTTACCACTCATATTTTTAAATCTTGATAAAGAAAGATTGAGAAGATTACATTCAGCCTGAAAAGGAAAGAATCTCTAACTGAGAACCTGGTCAGAGGTGTTGAGAAGTGACAGTTCTCAATTTTTAGGATTGAGGAACACAGCAGGGCACTGAATGCAGCAGCTCCACTAGAGGGAATTACTGGCCATAGAGAAAAAATGGAAGTGACTGCATAAGAGTTGATAGAAAACATTTAAAGGTTTCTACAGATCATTGCATTCAGGAAAAGAAAATAAAAATAAAAACTTAGAGATTTTCTAAAAGCTCTAGAAGTAAAAAAGTGTTTGACTTATTTTTATAATGGTGGTACACACTGAAACTCATCTTAATCTCTTAAGAAAAAGCAACTCACAGGGATCCAGGAAAAAATTAGTATAAATATCTAAATGTATGCATGTGTGTGAGAGCAAAAATGAGAGATGAAGAGACTCTTTTAAAGATTATATTAAGGTATTGTCAAAGCAGGTCTAGTTTTATTAAAGGAAACTTCTCCCAATTGACCTGACATTTCAACTTGCAGGTCTGACATCTCCTGACAAGAGGCAGATCTGGGCCAAGGGAGGTAGGGGAAGAACCCAGCACAGAAGTTAATAGTAGGCACACACAATGTTGAAGGAGAAAAATTAATGTCAGGGGATGAAAAGGTATGTCTAAGAAAGCACCAGTAAGTTTCCTAGTGGAAGTTTCTCCTCTGTTTCCATCCTGGAGGGAGGGCTGTTAGTTTGTTCCTTCTGTTCTGGGACTTTGCTCTGGGCTCAGTCAAAACTCTCAGCCCTGTGCAGCCAATGGCTAATTCAATCTGCATGACAAGTGTTCACCTGTGACCCTGCTGTGGCCCTGGTCTCACCGGGGAGGGCAGGGGACAGAAGGAGACACAGGGCAGCTGCAGGGGAGCGTTTGCCAGCTCTGCATCACCGAGATCCCTGCAGAGCAGCAGGCAGCCCTGGAAGAGAAGGCACAGCAGCCTCCTGGGACCCACTGGTACATGTGGTGCTTAATGGTTTTGTGGTTTCCTCTCAGGTGTGTGCCTGAGTGGCAGCTGCACCAGCAGCAGCCCCAGAACCCAAGGACATGGCAGGCAGGGGCCATCTCAGTGCCTCACAGCATTGTCCCTCTGCTCTTTGGTGGCATAGTTCCTCTCCTGCTTGACTTCTAATGAGTTCCCATGAGCAGAGCATGTGATAAAGGACAAAGATTTCCAGCAACACTAAGCCCTCACACTTAAAGGATGCTAGCTTGGAGGTCTCGGCAGAGCTGTCCTCTGAGGCAATGTGTCTTGAAAAAGAGCTTTGAAAAGATCTCCCACTTCTAGGTGACTGGCTTTAATTCTGTACTACTTCTGCAATTATTTCGTGTGCAAGGATGCATACCAGGGTGTGAGGGAGCCCCCAAGGGCTGCTGTTAGGGGGAGAACAGCAGGATCGGAGCAGGGAGGGCTGAAGCCGAGAACCAGGAGCTGGAAAGATGCACTGTGATCAGGACTTTGGCAAGAGCATGCTTGGGACCATAGACAATGAATCACAGAGTTTGGCATAAAAGGAAAAGGAGGAAAAGGAGAAAGCGTGGCCGCAGGCAGGGTTGTGAGGTCAGAGGGATCAATCCTGCCCGGGGGTAGGGAGACACCAAACAGGATATTCAGTCCTGGGTGCATCCAGCATCCTGCTGCTCTTGGGGATGCAGCCAGCCATCACAGGCAAGTTGCATTCCTTTCTTATAGCACTGCTGGGGAGAAAGGGGAAAAGGGCTCCAGGTACCGACAGAAGAGCAGGAATCATCATCTGAATTTTATTGTGTTGTCTTTAGAAAGCCTCTCCATTCCTCAGAATCCTGACCTGCAGACCTGCAATGATGCTGCTTGCCTTCCTCACTGGAGTGCTGCAAATCTCAACTCGTTAGCATTTGTAGCCTGTTTTAGAACCCTTAACTGAGATGTGCTAAAGAAGCGAAACACATTAGGTACAAAGCACGCAGATAATACCGATGCTCATACAAAATATGCTTCAATAAAAGCTTAATAACTTACCAAGAGGCAATAAACCCAAGTGTTACCTCAAGTGCATTATGCATGGCTATTTTAAATTCCTGGCATACACTATTTCAGAAAAGGTCTTCACAGATAAGTAAAATAAATATAATAGTCACCTTAGCTGGCAAAAATCTGCATCACTCCTGTGACCACTGAGTCAGTTTACACCAGCTGCATAGCTGGGGCCATTTTGCTTGAAATGACGAAAATAACCAATTTTCCTCACCTCTTGGGACATTTGGGCTCTGGAGCTCAGAGACGGAGTTGCTGGAGGACTGAGGTTCTCCAGACAAATTTACATACTCAATTTCAGTCAAAAAGATTATGTCACATTTGTAATCTATTTCTGAATTAAAAAAAATTCTTGAAATGGCCCTTGGGAATTGAGGGCACAGTGGTATTGTGATCGTTTGGAAAACTGCCGTAATTACTTTTTCTATAAAAAGAATATCCACATCATACATTGTGGAGGACAGAATTTTTAGAGATGAGGCAAACTGACCTGAGTGGATTAAAGCTGAGGCATAGATTTTTAACGGAATGAGGTAGTATTGGATAAAATGGTTTTACTTTTTCACACTGAAATGATCATTGTAGGCAGCCCTTGCTCATGCATTGAGTTGAAAATTCTGGGTCCTAACTCTAGAGGCAGTTCCCTGGTCTCCAACAGCCTCTTAATGTGAAAAAGTGATGGAAATAATTTTTGTCATGTTCTTGCATGCTGAGAGGTCATAAATAATTAGAAGCATATTTTATGATTTATGTTCAACTTACCAGCAGGAAGACATCCTGGAAGTTTTTGAGCCTACTTGAATTAAAAAAAACCAACCAACTAACCAACCAAAAACAAACCAGGGCAAATTGTGTCAATTGTCTCTAAAGACTTTTTGTATTCTTATATTCTCAGTGGAAATACAGAAAATTGTATTTTCCTCCTTTTATTTTTCTTTTTCATTTTAAATTACACTTCATTTCATTAAAATTGAAATAGAGTTAGGCAAGAACGTTTCAAACATTATTCCTACACAAAATTCCATGTAGGTTCTTAAATTTCTGTGCTCTGAGCAAGCCTTATGACCTGCCTAAAACTTAAGCTCATGGGTGTGGGAAGACTAAGAACTCTCATCCCCCTTACCTTTCTCTCTTTTGAATCGCTGCCTTTCTATACACAAGAATCCCCAAATTCCACTTACCACATGGACTGGCTTCAATGTCCTTGTTTTCTTGGCATCCTGCTCACTTGCCATTCCCAGCAGACCTTTCTCACGCCCACACTACTCACACCTCACAGCAATTTGCAGTCAAGCTGTGAAGTTGCTCAGAAAACTAACACGGCCAGGAGCAAGCTGATTCTCAAGTAACTTTTCAGCCCCCTCAGTCCCCTAGGTAGTTCACTGAATGATGGCACAAATTATTTGTGCCATCTTCCCTCTTCCCAGAGGGAAGAGACTGAGTGGTACAATCTCTTTGGTAGCAGCACTGAATTATGCCATCCTAAGGTGGCTTTCCAGATATGCATGATACCAGTATCAGGCTATTACCATCCTGCCAGCGTGCCAGATATTCAGGAAAGAAGAAGTGTTCTTACCCAAATGTTTGTTTCTATTGCTCCTGCAGTGCTGAACAGCTTGGTCCCTGGCACGTGCACTGGCTGCAGGGGAAAGGAGCTGTCACCACATCTCCATAGTGGGGCTATTGCCCTGTTCCCAGCTTTCTAACAGATCTAGCAAAATGATATACCAGCTGATGTGACAGAGATTTAATTTTCAGGTAAACCAGTAAACTGTGTATACTGTGCATTTTAATTGAGCAAAGCTCAGAAATTAAAGGACTGGGCTCACACTGCAGAAGGAAGTCCATGCAAGTCACTTTGGCACCAACTCAGTGTGCAAGCTGAGCTGCATCAGTCCAATAAGTCAAGAATATCCAAGTGCTGTATATTCTTTGAATTCTTCAGCTGAGCAACTCATGCTATTTTCCAGAAAACTGTATTTTAATCACCATAATTGATAAAATACAGGAACGCACTATGAAAAGGAAAAAATCATCCTCTGAATGTCATGGCACAGCAGGAAAATGAGCAGGATGGTATTTAAACTGTGAAGTAATGTGTACACCTACAGTACAAATGTTCTTTATCAAGCATCATACCATCAGGCAAAATATGTTATATAATCTCTTGCAAGAAGATGAGACACAAATCCCAACATAAGGAAACAAAAAGGGCTGAGTTTCTGCTCTTTCCCAAATGGCAGAGAGGAGAGGGAAGAAAAGTTCATGCAAAGGTTAAAAAAATTTGTGAAAAATTAGGAATACCACCAAATTAAATAACCAATTAAATTCAGTACCCTAGACAATTAAAAGATACAGATACCATCAGCAGATGCTGGAAAGCAGTAGCAAACAGTTGTGTGGCAAGTTGTGTCTATTACAAAATAGACAAGGAAAAATAAAGGATTTATCTTTACTTTTCATATTGTTATAATTTATTCAGGTCATTTATGTCTACTCATAGTCAAAGGGACCATAGGTAGTATGACTGGTAACATTATTCACCATATTCCAGATAAGGAGAGCTTTATTACTCTTCTTCTTGTTATTATTATTATTATTATTATTATTAACTTGTTTTTATTACTTACTTACTTACTTACTCTTGCTATTAATGTTTATTACTTACCATAGATGTACCAGAAAAACAAGGGCAGTAATTCTCGGTACGTCTATGACTGACTGTCCTCCTAAAAATTAAATCTTACTGCATTTTGGGTCATTTTGTACACAGTAACTAAGCATGTAAAAAAGATATAAGGCAAGAATAGAAGATTATTTGTTTTGTTACCAATTATGAGTGAGTCAGAAGTCAGCAAATCAAAACAAAATCATCCTTCAAATTCATCACAGTAGGAAGTTCCTTATGACATTGGTGAGCAAGCTCAATAATTTGTTTAATGAACTCAGTCACGGATGGAGAGTACACTGGAGGCTGTTCAGAAGCAATCTATGTCCTTCTCAGAAAGTAACTGTGTCAGGCATTTGGGGACTAAACCTCACGCAAAAACTCAGTTTGAGAGGGCACAGAACTGATTTCACTACCTGTGCCTCATACAAGTGTTTGTCAAAGCAAAGGGAGCAGGGAGGGGAAACTGATTTGCACCTGAAAAAGCACTGCTTCTTAATTCCTGATGATTTCATTCTGGGTGGGGGGAAGGAAACCAATCGCCTCTCAGGCAGCAGCCTAAACAATGAGAAAAAAGGCAATAAATAGGCTGGGCTACACTCCTTTTCTCTCATAATCTAATTTTTTCTCTATATACCCTTTTCAAAACGGACTTGTGAGGAGATGCCCACACTGAGATTCCGTCTCTCTGCCACTTCTTTCCACAGGGGCTCTGCTTCTCACAGTATCCCAGCAGAGATAGCATGCTGCTTGCAGTGGTATGGAGGTTTTCTGAACTCTTGGCTCTAATTCGGGTTTAAGATCCTCTGCAAGAAAAAACATGTCCTGGAGGGAGGAAGAATTGTTGTCTGAGTGTTCCTGTTCATGGCTAAGCTGCATGAGGAGCAGGGATGGAAACAAGGCACCAGCTGTGCTTCCCGCAGGAGCTGGTCCCATCCAGGGACAGGTTTTCAGCCACCCCCTGAGCTGGACGCTTATGCGAGTCCCGTGTCCCATGCTCCATGCCCTGTGCCATGGTCCTGGTTGCAGAGAGGATTTGGCAGAAGCCAGCCCAGCACCCTGCAGTCCCCACTGTAGAGCTGCTGCCATGCTGAGGACAGCCCCAGAGAAGCTTGGTCACAAACTTGGATCCAAACAGCCAAAGACTACTGACATCTCATTTCAGGTTCCTCTGCCTGATACACTGTTCTGAGCCCAGGTTTTCTGACTCCTAGTTCAACTGTCCTTTTTAATAATTTTTGAACCAACATTTTTATTTTTGTTGTATTTAGAAGGTTCCATTTGCTCCTCACTACTCTCCCAGAGACTTTCACATCACTCAATCTTTGAACTCTTTTTGGCAGGGAAATTGTTTTGTTTTTCTGCTTGAGCAAATGAGCTCTGCTCTTTTTTATTATTATTGATAAGGGTATTCCTTACATCACTGGTAATACAGGCCTGAAGTCCTCATTCAGCACAGAGAAATCGTTCTAATCCTCCATACAAGGTGAGGGTTTGGGTTAAGGAACACTCCACTGAACCCATAGATGGCCCAGTAAAATTCCTTTTTCTGTGATTTTGCTTTAGTGAAATAATTTTCTCCCATGAAGAATACATATATGATAAATGATCAGGTTATTTTTATTCTAAATTATATTTTATATGAAGCAGTCATCAGAAAAGTAAGGATCCAAGAGATTCAGTGTTTAAAGCTAGAAGGAGTCATTAGATCATCCAGTCAGGCTTCTGAAATAGCATAGGCCATTAAATTTCATGATGGTATCTTAAATTAAATCCAAAGGCTTTAGAAAAACTAAAGATTTTCAGGCACTCACATCTTTTGAGGAGATTAAACTGCATGTTGCAGGCAGAATACCAGAGAGACCAAGCAGGTGCCAAAGGAGTAGTGAACAGCAAAGAATTGATTAGGTGCAGGATGTTCCTGGAAAATAGTGCCCTCATCATTGGGGAAAGTAAAAAAAAAGAAGCTTCTGTCAATCTTCCCTGGGATTATGACCCCCAGACTGAACATGCCATGGACAAAGTAAGTAACCTGTATCAGCAAAAAAGGGGATCACAGGCAATCTGGTCCCACTGACTTGAGAAACAAGGAAGACCACCTGGGTCAGTCTAACCACGCTGCAGAGTCTGTAGCATTTTGTTAAGACAAAGCATTAAATCCTCTTTTCTAAGAAGGGATTTTAGATGAACCTTTTCTGTTCATCTGATGGGAAATCAAGTTATCACAAAGAAAGCTGACTGAAAGGTTCAACTGCACTTCCCCAGTGGCACTGGTTGGTGGGATGGACCAGCTACAGAGTTGATGGAGGCAGGTGGATAGGTCCTCACCCAGAACCCACCAGTCTTGCGGGGTGCTCCTCCAGCTACAACTCTCTACAAATAGGAAACTTGGAGTTAAGGTCATGGTTGAAAGAAAATCCTGTTTTACATTCTCAATTTTTATAAAATCTGGATGTTGCCCCGATTTCAGCCTTCTGAATTGTTTTTCGTTTCTGTAACAGATCTTTCCCACACTTTAAGTATCAACAAATGGTTTGTTTTCATATTTTCATGGAGGAGGAGAGAGTTGACAGACTGTTGGTCTGACCAGTGTGTTGGAGGGGTGGCAGCTTCACCCTCCAATCCACTGTCACCTTTGGAATTCCATAAAATGCCAAAGATGTAAATAAAGTTCCTTCTTTTCTGGCACGACTCAGCGTGTAGGTGCAGTTCTTTCCTGTCTCCAATTCCCACATCTGGACTTCTCAAAATTTAAGAAAACTGACTATATTTAACAGTCAGCAAACATAAGCTTTGAAATAGAATAAGTGAGTGGGAAAACATAAAGAAGAATTGTTTTCTAGGGAAACTGGCAGAAGAATAAGCATCTTGTTGACGTGCCCAAAACTGTTACCAATTAGGGTATATACTTATCAAATATTTGTGGACTCCATCCTACTATTGGCTTCAAACATTTAGCACAAAACTTTTCCTTACCTTTTAGTGATTCTGAAGAGGCTGAAAGATTCCCAAAATCCAGAAGATCCAACGGATATGGGCAAACCTTCATTGTAATCATCTCACAGTGAGGTAGCTACATTCAAGTGAATTGCTCAAGGAAAAATCTCTGAAGAGCTACTTTGTCATTTCACTGCATTGAGATATATTTTCTTTGATTATGACTAAAATCTAAGCACTCATCTGATTCAAGAACTCTCAATGCATTTCTTAAGAGTTACTTTTTTATTATTGAGCAAGGATAAAGTAAACAGTGAATGTCATTGCAGTATCAAAGACATCCTTCTGGATTATAGGAGAACAGGAGTCACTAAAGTCTGACAGGCATCCATGAGCTACTTTAAATGGAATATTTAATAGTCTGTGAATATCCTCTTGCCTTCAAGGGATCCTCATGCAGATTCGCAATATGTTGTCAGCCACTTTGCTTGCTGTCTTGAAGTAGAGAGGTAACCCATACAAAAGCAAACTGCAGCAGTGTTTAAGTTCCTGAAAGGACAGAGGAGCACATTTTCTGCCTGATATATTGAATATCCTGAGTCTTTACTCAATTAATTTCTCAGAGCTGGCAGTGCGTCCTTTATGCNTGAAGTCATAAAATATACCATAAATAAATAAATAAATAAATAAATAAATAAACAAATAAATAAGAACATATTTGAATAACAGTTTGCACTGTAAAACCTTTGAAACCTTGTTCTATTTTTTCCCAGAGTTGTTCTTCCATACCCTTCCCCTACCTTCCAAAACGAAGTCCCACACTGCAAATCTGGCTTGCCATGCATGAAACTCTCCATCCTCCCTCACTGGCACCAGCCACCCTCAAATACAATTGGGGATCCCCTTAGCCTGGAGCATTCACAAGGCAGA
>VYZR01037845.1:23728-35806 GCA_013400675.1 Oxylabes madagascariensis | reverse complement strand
AAAAAAAAAAAAAAAAAAAAAAAAAAAAAAAAAAAAGGCAGCATAGGGAGCAAAACAGGAATGCACAGCCAACTTCAATGTGAACCAAACCAGCAGCGTTATTCTGGCTACTCTGTTTCATGTTCTTTTGAACTTTTAGGACTTACTTAGGCATCTTACTGCTTCACTTTCATGTGGGCAAGAAACCTGGCAGGAGAAAAGAGAGGCAATGATTCTCATTTCAGTCAGAGATTTGGCTGAGTTTTGTCGGTCCTGGTGAAACCTGAATGAAAGGAAGGGTGTCCCAAATCAAGCTTTCCATGCACTTCAGACATGAGCAGTAATTTTTACCCTAAACAGTCTCAAAACAGGACTATTCAGACCTGTTCACAGAGGATGAGATCTCCACTGCTTCGATCCGTGCTTGCAGTTAGGGGTAGGGAAGGGGAGTAATACCCCCCTCCAAGCTCTGACCCTCGATTCCCGTGTTGCTACAAACTCCTGTTGTCACCTTATTTGATACCATTGCAGTTTGACGAGCACATGTTGGCAAACAAAGCAGCAATGGAAGGGCAGCATCCTGTTTATATTTCACTGCAGGATGATTCATTAACAGTTCTTCAGCAGGGCAGAGTCTGTAATCATGCAAAAGGTCAGCAGTTTCTGCTAGGGCTTTTGCATTTAGTCAGATACTGTTTAGGTTAAAAAAAAAAAAAAAAGCTGGTGTTGATATAATCCTGCTGAACAATCTTCATCTTTCCTGGAAATCAAGAGTTTGACGTAGATGGAGCATCTTTAATTTAAGGTATGGAAAACTACTCCCAGTGTTTCAAAAGGAAGCTGATTGTCTCCCAGTACATCTCATGCAATCTGCCTGCAAACTGTACCTTCTGGTGGGCACTGGCAACGTGCCGCCTCCCACAGACCTCCAAAACCAGCGCTGCCAGACTTGCAAGGTGAAGGAACAAGAAACCACCCCAAGCATTAATACTCTCCGTTAAATGGGGCTGGGGGAAACTCTGCCATTGGTTGGATAAATAATTACAATAGGCAAACAATCTAAAGCACTTACACTTCTATTATAAAGCACATGGCCTTCAGGATCAGCCACTGAACTTCAGTATCAAGATACTGAACACAACACCCAGCACAGTAGGAGCTCATCCATTTCTGATGAGCTATGATTTCTTCACGCTTAGCATTTGCCTGAAATCTTGTCTTCCACACCAGCCACTAAGCTGCAGCTTTCACATACATTATGTAACATCTTTTCATGGTGAGGTCTCACTGTGAGAGCAACACATGTAGGCAGTGCTTGTCCCCCGTCTCTGCAGGAACACGCTTCATGAAATCCATGCACGAGCTCCCAGATAAGTTATTGATTTAGAACTTGACACTAACTCCTGAGTATAGCAAACCCTCCAAAGGTGCATCCTCTTCAAACACTAATCTTAGCTCTCCTTTACCAGAATACACAGAAGGAACAACCTTCCCCGGAGTCTGACCTTAAAATGCTGCATTATTTATATTACAATCAAATAAACATGGCCTCTGAGAAGATTAGAGCTACTTATTGCTTTCCAAATACTCCCTCACATATGTACTTTCAAGCCAAAGATGTCCTTAAATCAGTAACTACTTCATCAAACCCTCGAGGAACTAGGATGTAATAATTACAGCACTAGCTCCTGATTAAGGACTAGTTCATTAGTTTTCATGCACATCTGATTGACTGTGACGGAAGGGAGAAGACAGAAAGCATAGTGCTTACAGCATCAAATACATGTCTAATAGAAGAATTGTCACCTGCTTGTTTTCCACCCCTGCTATACCTTAACCCCTAAAACCTCAGATCTCTCCTTTTCTCGCTGACCAAATTACTGTTAATAGTTTTGTGCAAGTCTGTCCAGATTGTAAAGATATTCACAAAAAATTGTGTTTCAGGAAAGTCTGACCTGCTTCCAAAGAGTGCACAGCAGGAGGGTGGGACACCAGCATGGCTGCAGAAATAACCTGCTGCCTGTTTTTCCCTTCATTCTGCTGCTAAATAAAATACAGCCATCTTACAGAGATATGAAAAGTAACTCTGTACAACTGCTAATACCATATTAAGGATTGCTCAGCAAAATGTGAATACAGCTCCATTTTATGAGTACATTTTAATAAACAGAAAGATTTAATTACAATTTTACATCCNTTTAACGATACCTCGCTATCCGGGAATACCAAAGGCAGCGATATTCGGAGCAACCCAGGCAAACTTATACACTGTGAAAAGGTTTTAACTCTTTTTAAAGAGTTTATAAGCTCTATAAGCCAGGTCTATGAAATTGAATTATCACAGGCCAGTTGGCCAGATTTACTCTGGAAATCAGAAGGAAGGCAGCTAAAACTGTCTCACTACTTAAGCAAGACAAAGGCCACTGAAACAGGAACTACAGGAATAATAAGTACACGGAGTACTGGTCAATTTACCTGGCAATGTTCCCCAGCTTCAGCTGACACCACAAACCCACAGGAGGGAGGGAGCTCTACATGCAGGGAGCCCAAATGCCAGAAAAAAGTCTCCCTCTCTGGTTCCACCCCTGCACACATGAGCAGTCTGCCTCCATTTTCCCAATACCTGCCTGCAACCTCACTTGGAATACTCTGGAGCTGAGTCTATTTTGATGGAGCATTCTGTGAAAAAATGGGAAGAAATGCTGTAGGAATGTCAGGAAAGCTCGTTTTCTTCATGTCCTGGAACAGCAGAAATGCAGAGCTAACATGTTTGTCCTTCCAGTTACTTCTATACTTCTTCAATTCACTATAAGTCAGTGCTGCTTTCAAGAAAGTGGCACATCTTGCAGACAAAATTCTTCACGTTATTAATTCCAGGGAATTATGCCATGAATTAATGGTTGCAAGCTGTCTGGGAGCAATACCTCTCCTCTGTCCTCATTGAACAGTGTTTGATATTATCAGGTATTTTTCTTGTTTTTACACACAAGCTTTTCACCTGCTGCTGATTCCAACCATTCATAAGTTTTTTTCCCCAAAGTCTAGAATTTGTTTTGTTTTGTTTTCCTAAATATCCACTTGCTTGTTTGTCTTGGCAAAAACATTCCTGTGTCCACAGTTAAACTTTCAAGAATCTGGAAGAATCTAAGAGACAACCACCTTTTTCTCCATGCTCTCAAAGGGATGACATTGGCAGCTGTTACCCCTCTGCTGGACATGGGACATACAGTTCTTCCCAAGGCCTGCTCCTCCACCTCTCCTCCTCCCTAAGGATCAATGTTCACACTCCTGACAACACAGAACTATTGGATATCTCGACTCTGGAGAGCAGCTTCATCTCTAAAAGGACCACCTCTGAGGTGGTCAAAAGCCAGGTATTCAGGCCTGCTAAAACTTTTCCTACAAATACTGTATAAAGACAAAGAAAAGCCTGTTCTTCTACCTTCCCATCCACTGTGCTTCCAGTCTGCTTCCCTTGCTCTGTGTGCTTTTGTTGCCAGTGATTTAACACAGAGGATGGACTGATAGCAGTGAACACAGGCAGTCTCTACTGTCAGTAGTTATTTAGCACCTAGCAATCACAAAAGGGTTGGCAAGGGTGGCCACGATCATGGAACCCTAAAAGGGCAATGACCCCTACCCCAGCACTGCTGTGGCTCTGGAAGGGCAGCAGCCAGAACAGACACACTGCAAAGTCCAAGGTGGCTTTGCAGATTTCTGTGGGCAATCACCTTTGAGCAACGCAGGGGCTTTCAGACTGTCCCTACAGCAGCAACAACAGGGCAGCAGGGTGGTCTGGCAGCTCTGAACCTCCCCTGGGCAGCTCTGTAGAGCAGAACTCAGTGCGAGGGCAGGCAGCATTTTGGCAGAGGTCACACAGGTTGTGCCCTAGTGTGGCATGGTGCTGCTTGGGGGGCACAGCACAGTCCCTTTGCTGCCCCTGAGCCACAGTGACAGCCCCAGCAGTGCCACCACAGAGCCTGGAGCCCAGTGCCACCACAGAGCCTGGAGCCCAGGGCCACCACCCTGGGGGTGACCCCCAGCAGAAGGTGGGAACTGCAAGCCCAGGGTCATATTACACCCCCAGGCAAGAGCAATCTTGGTGAGTTTTAACCCACTGCTCATCCTTGGGGATATTCAAAAAGCCATGTGGACATGATCCTGAGCAGGCAGCTCCAGACAGCAAAAAGGTTGGGAAAGATGACCTTCAGCAGTCCCTGAAAGCCTCCACCATTCCATGATTCTGATATTTGAAGTTCTGTCGGTTCCTACTGAAGAAAGCTGTGTAAATCCTGTTCAACTATATATAATATTCACAAAAATTATGTGACCAACTCCACCCAGTGCTTTTGTTGAGCATTGTAGAACTAGAATAAAATAAGATTTTTAAACTCATAAAACACAAATCAGCATACTTATATGAACATTGCCAGCTGGCCTTAGATCCAAGAAAATCTTGATTTTCAGTAGGAAAAAAAACATGGTTTAATCAAGATGTCCCTGCATGGCTGCAAATTAAATATTATTCTGATTCATGGAAACTTTGCAGTTTACAAAACCTGTGTATAGGAATACTACAGAGATCCAGAAAGAAAAGTGAAAATTGTTTAAATCAATATGAAAATGCTCAAAATCAATAAGACATGAAGTAAATTACTTGCATTTCTCAATAAACAGAAGAAAATGAAGATTTAAGATCTGCAGATAACAAGTTACAGAAATATTGGTTTAAAAAAATTGGTTTGCCCCTACCCTTTCATTTTATTAACGTGATGGTTTAAAAAAAAATATAATAAATAATGTCAACACAAAGTTAATTACTACAGAAGTGTACTTGCATTTCATTTAGGAAAGATCTGATACACGAAAGCCAAGGGCTGCTGATTGCTGCTTTTGTTTCCCAAATGTAAACCCAAGCACAGTGTAAGGTCTATAAAACTAACAAACAAACATGATGACTTCATTGAACCAAGTGTTCACTTTAACCCCAGAATATATTAATCTGCATGTACACACACTGAGTGAGAAGAGTTCTCTGTCTCTCAATTACACACCATATTTTTTTGACATGTGGTAAATAACCTTTGGAAAGGGTGCCTCTGATTTCCCTGCATAGTAAGTCAATTCACTGCTCAAACATAAAAATAAATCACATACCCCAGGAAAAAGAAAACTGGTTTTCTTGAAAAGTCCTGAAGAGGGGAACCATTTGTCCCATGTTTGGTGGGTGCACTGGCATCAGTGGGCCCCAGAAGTGACTCCAGGAACAGCCTCATGCCCTGCAATGCTCCTCACACGTGGGAAAGGCAAGGTAGAGGGACAGACCACCCTCCCTGCTCTGAGGGGAGCTGTTTGCTATATTGAAAGGCAATGTGTGGTTTAGTAATACTGAAAAATGAGTGGCCAACACAAGAGCCAGCCACTGAAGAGCTGCTTTTAGAGAGACCTGCAGGTATTATGCCTGCACAGGTGCCATTTGCAGGTGATTCAACCAGTAGGTCAGGAAGGAGACAGCATAGTTACACCCAGTCTACTCTTCCAGAACCTCATTAGATTTATTCATCCCATACCTACCACACTTGAAAAGAACCTGTGAGTACTCAGGCCTTAGAAGAGAGTTTATAGTTTAGTTCATCGAGGCAGGATTTTAATCAGTAACAAACACGGACAGTAACTTATTACTCTCAAGAGGTAGACTGAACCTAGAGGGAGGATAAGGACATATTCTGCTTACACAAAGCAGCACAAGTTGCAGTCAGGCACTCCTCTGAACTTTCTCAGGTTGTGTCAAACCAGGCACCTTAAGCAACAGAAGGTCTGCTCACTACAACCACCCATGTACCTTTGGGTACCTGGGGCTTAGAGCCTAAAACAACAGTGTTAAACTTCTAAGCAGCATGTCCTTTAGCAGAGAAAGCAGAAGAAATGAAACATTCCACAAAAAATGAGATGGTTCAAAAAGGAACTAAGGACTGAAATACGACCTGTCCTCAGAGTCCTTATACAACTAAAGAATTCTATGTATATGCATATACATACACACTCAGATGCATTGGTTTACAGAGTTTACTATGGGATAAGAAAAAAAAAGAATTAGAAAACTCATAATGTATTTTTTGAATAGATTTCATATTTTTGCAACACCATCTCCAACAGAAGGTCATGAAAACTTTAATAAGAAGAAAACTTCAATAAGAAGAAAACTTCAAGATTTCAGCTGAAGAAAACTCTATTTCCTACTTAAAACTCTCACCTCCACAGCCTGCTGCACACTTACATCACATCATACAGTGACATTTGTGAGATGGTTAGTTACCTCTCCTATATTTGACCTTGCTCTATTTTCCATCTTCTGTAAACCCAAGTGTCTTCCTTCAAGCACCTGCTGTCTCAGAAGCCTGATCCCTCATATTTTGGTGTGCTTCATGTATTCTGCCTTTACCAGTAGAGCAAGATAGACTACAAAATGTTCTTTCCTATAAAAAGGAATTATTTGGGCCTGTCTTAAAGGAAGTGAAAATGATTTTATGGGTCTGGAGCTGTTAGAATTCCCTCTGCCTCAAGCACTGCGGCACGGTGATGCCATCTGCTTACAGCAGCGAACTGCACCCACCGCACACACCCAGCCTGGGCACCATCGCTGCCACCACCCACCTGTGAAAGATGTAATCTGCTCTGCCTCTGGCATGATTGGGAGAAATCCTCAGATTTGAAACACTCGGGGTATTGCTGCTGAGTGAAGGCAGAACTGAAACACCCAGGCTCCTCTTACAGGGCAAGAAAAAGCAATCAAAGAATTGGAAGAAGATGAGGGCAGAGGATTTCTTTCAAATTACCCTTTGCAAGTGTGTTTTGGTTTGGTTTTTTTTCAAAGGTGTGAAAATCTGGGTCCTAATTTGAATGGTGAACGAAGTGGAGGCTTGCATGAGAGAGAGGAAAAAAACCCGCATGTGGGCAGATGGGGGATTAAATCTTCCAGTACAGAAGTAACACGAAAAAGATTTATGGATTTACTTTCCTATTCTTGGATGGATACCTGCTGCTTTCCAAGAAGATAGAGACAAGAGTGAGCACCTTTATTTCACTTGGATCTATATGAATCCCCAAAGCCCTATCATAAAAGAGCTTTGTGCTGTGTAAATGCTTGACCTCCATTACACATGTAGCCTTTGATTTTTATTTATAAAAATGCTTAAGCAGCTCTCTAGCCCCACAAATCAGGACAACGTGCCCACAACAACGAACAAATGTGACTGGGGAACTGAAGGGCATTTAACCGAGGACACAAACACCGGCAGCATCTCCTTCTCCAATAGTGCGATTAAAGCAGAAACTAGGGAGGAGTGTTGCCCATCTCCCTAAGAATGAGGGGCAATATCACCTCATATCCATAGGGACAGGCTGGCACATTAATATATCTTATTTCTTAACTCTCTTAGGTATGGGTAGATAAAGGAAATTTTCTTCCAATTAGAAATCTAAATTCAAGTCATGAAGTCTTGTTTTCAGTCATTGAAATCTGTTACTCCCACTGGTGAACAGCAAAGGATTTGCTCTCCATCTCTGAATGAGGCAATTGTATCTCCAAATAGAGGTGCCTAATGCTAGCCCCTCAAAATTGAAGATTTTTGTCCAAAAGCTACAAAAACCTGTTATAAGTGCCCATGGCTCATTTCCAACAAGCATGCATCAGCACCAGAACTGCAGGGCAAGACAGAGATTAAACCTTCTTATAAAAATCCACTGGAAAAGAAAACTCCTAGAAGTGAGCTGCAATTTGCAGACTATAGAAAGCCATCTTATCCCAGCTCTGAAGAGAAGCAATCTATCTGCAAATACAAAAATGAGAGCATGTTTCGACCATATCTTTTCTGACCTCTAGTG
Source organism: Oxylabes madagascariensis (assembly GCA_013400675.1). Lineage (NCBI taxonomy): Eukaryota > Metazoa > Chordata > Aves > Passeriformes > Timaliidae > Oxylabes > Oxylabes madagascariensis. The sequence continues at coordinate 27,943 of VYZR01037845.1, read as the reverse complement.
TCAGCTTTTGGTGATTAACAGGATCAGAATAAGCCTTTTTCTGTTGTCCATTTTAACTGTTTTTTTAAAGCAAAAAGCTACCTGTCCTATTGTGAATTGGCAAGCACATATCTCAAAAGAGGCCAAGTTTTAACTGAAAAACATCAGTTTTACCCAAACCTAACTGCAAACTTTCAAATAACATCATTGCAGCACATAAGGCAACCTGCAAACCTCAAACAGGGGATTTACTTCAGGGGAGAACCACAGCAGAACAGGGAACGCAACTGATTTTACTTCCATCTTTTGTTTAAACTAATTAACTAAACTAACAGAGTTTGCGTAGCTAAAAATAAATCAGAATGTTCTTTCCCTCCTTGATTTATAATAGACCTATCCATGCAGAATGTTCTGCTTTTGAACACATCTAGCCAAACTCCAACTTACAACAGACTGCCATTTCATGCATTTTACAAGTACAGGCATGTATTGTATCAAAGTAGAGTAGCTCCATAAACAGTGTAATTGTCTCTGCATTTAGGTGCTGGCATAGTAAAGTATTAAAAAAAATCCTAGAATACTTGGGTACACTAGTTGAGAAAAACAAAACCATATTAATAGTAGTTCCACGAAAGCTGTGAGCAGAGCAGGAGCAGAGCAAACAGAAGATCTCCAGCACCCTCTTCTGGTTTCTAGAGCCTGCAGGCACCACTGCAAAAATCTCCCTTCTGCTCTGATGACATCGATAAACACAGGTAATTAATACACAAGTAGAGGTGGGTGACAGAGTGCTAGTGCCCTCTGCAGCACTGAATTATATATGTTATCCTATTGTTTTGAAAATTTCAGGAAGAAATTTCAACAGTAGCGGGATCTTTCCTCACACTCACCATGCATTAACACATGACAACATGATGACACATTGATGACACATTGACACATGATGANAAACTCCTAGAAGTGAGCTGCAATTTGCAGACTATAGAAAGCCATCTTATCCCAGCTCTGAAGAGAAGCAATCTATCTGCAAATACAAAAATGAGAGCATGTTTCGACCATATCTTTTCTGACCTCTAGTGTCAGCTTTTGGTGATTAACAGGATCAGAATAAGCCTTTTTCTGTTGTCCATTTTAACTGTTTTTTTAAAGCAAAAAGCTACCTGTCCTATTGTGAATTGGCAAGCACATATCTCAAAAGAGGCCAAGTTTTAACTGAAAAACATCAGTTTTACCCAAACCTAACTGCAAACTTTCAAATAACATCATTGCAGCACATAAGGCAACCTGCAAACCTCAAACAGGGGATTTACTTCAGGGGAGAACCACAGCAGAACAGGGAACGCAACTGATTTTACTTCCATCTTTTGTTTAAACTAATTAACTAAACTAACAGAGTTTGCGTAGCTAAAAATAAATCAGAATGTTCTTTCCCTCCTTGATTTATAATAGACCTATCCATGCAGAATGTTCTGCTTTTGAACACATCTAGCCAAACTCCAACTTACAACAGACTGCCATTTCATGCATTTTACAAGTACAGGCATGTATTGTATCAAAGTAGAGTAGCTCCATAAACAGTGTAATTGTCTCTGCATTTAGGTGCTGGCATAGTAAAGTATTAAAAAAAATCCTAGAATACTTGGGTACACTAGTTGAGAAAAACAAAACCATATTAATAGTAGTTCCACGAAAGCTGTGAGCAGAGCAGGAGCAGAGCAAACAGAAGATCTCCAGCACCCTCTTCTGGTTTCTAGAGCCTGCAGGCACCACTGCAAAAATCTCCCTTCTGCTCTGATGACATCGATAAACACAGGTAATTAATACACAAGTAGAGGTGGGTGACAGAGTGCTAGTGCCCTCTGCAGCACTGACTTATATATGTTATCCTATTGTTTTGAAAATTTCAGGAAGAAATTTCAACAGTAGCGGGATCTTTCCTCACACTCACCATGCATTAACACATGACAACATGATGACACATTGATGACACATTGACACATGATGACAACAGCAGACAGAATATTGCTGTTGCTGGACGCTCCTAAGCTTAGAACTGCTATAAAATACCTTTCCCGGGTCCACAGTGCTCCCTGCATCCTCCGTGGAGCAGGGGCTCAACTCACTCACCACCCACCTCCCCCACCACCAGGTCCTTCAGCTCACCTCCCAGTAAAGCCAACACCACTATGTCCCTGTCGCACTGCAGCTCTGCCCAGACTGCCGCCCTTTCAGAGGTCATCAAAAAGGTTTCAGCTCTGCTGAAGCTTTTTACATATTAGTTAATAAAATCTGCCCTTCCTGGTTTGGTAAATCTGACCAGGATAGTTAGCTCATATAGCAGAGAGGGGTTCTATCATATTTTTGAAAAAAATTAATAATGAAATGGCGGCAGTACCAGGCTCCTTTTCTCAGCTTCCCTGCCTCCCCCATCCACATACCTCTGAGCAAATTTCACTGCTCAGCCAGTGAATTTCACCCACATTTCCTCATGCTTCCATATTTACTCTTCGACAGGGCTTAAACACCCTGTGAAGTACTCAGACATCCACACATCCACTTGCAGGTATTTGGGGCCTGCACCAGATACAGTCTGCCCTATGCAAGAGTAAGCACCCATCTTCCATCAGTCACAGAACCACAGAAAANCTGCTCTCCAGCCCCTCATTCCCCAGTCTGTCTGTACATCCTGGGCTTCCCCATCCCAGGTGCAGAATCTGGCACCTTCCTTTGTTGAATTTCATATTGTCAGTCCTTCTCCTTGCAGCTTCTCTTCCCCCAGGCAGGTTTCTGAGCTGGGGTGTCACTGTCTGTCCCCACAGCTCTACCCCTGTGTGCTCCCACAGCCCCACCAGGCAGATCAGACCCAGCTCCTGATCCACAGCTGCAGCAGTGCTGAACCCCTCTCCTCAGCACAGCCAGGCTGACCATCCCTCATTTTGCCCAGCTGTTTCCACCACCCAGAGATGAGAGCTATGCCTCTCCAGAGCCCTCTTCACCCTTGGTTATCTCTATTTCCACTCCTCATTAGAGCAGATTCTGCTCCACCCTGATCTCTCTACCCTCACTCCTTGAAGCCAGCTCTACCTGTAGCTGCTACCTGTCTTTGGGTGTAGGGGAAAGAAGCCAATGAGTCCTAGTGCATGAAGGTGTCTTGTCTATGTCCTGCTCCCTCAGTCCAAACTGCAGCTTCTGGGTAAGTTCTTTTGCTACCAGTTGGCTGTCTCTGCGTTACAAAATCTACCAAAAATTCAAAGGTAAGGCCATCTGCGTTTCGGAAGTTTTAACAGCAGCCAAAAATCCAAATGCAAACCAAGAAAATAACATCCCAGAAAAAAACAAAACAAAACAAAACAAAAATAAAGAAACAAATCACAAACAAAAAGCAAAAAAAAACCCCAACCAACCAACCAACCAACCAACAAAAAAAAAAACCACAAATAAAAATAAAACCCCAAACACAAACAAACAAACCCCAAAAATACAACTCAAACCAAAATGTGAACAAAAATGAAGGTTTAACCTATATTGTAGCTGCCCAGTGTTGACCTAGGCCACACTGTGCCTAATTTTTTTTTTTTTTACTCCATTTCAGTCAAGTACCAGTTCCCCCTCCTCAGAGAGCTCTGGCTTCTTTCCCCACTCCTACGCTACTCTAGCACTGATGCATCTTTTAGATAGGCACATTCCTACACCCTAGATTACTTGGAGGATGCCCTCTGAATCTCAGACCCCACAGAATTGTATCTGCTTCTAAAAATATCCTCGGAATTATACAGAAGCTCCAGCTTTTTTCTCATCCCTTCTTCAGTCTTAATTTTCCCATTCATAGGACAGGGAACTAACATCAGGATCACGTTTGAGAGCGCTTTAAACTAGGTTTGAAGGGGGAAGAGGATGCAGCTGGGCTCTCTGAAAGCAGGCCCAAGCGTGATAAGCCTGAGTTAGGGTGAAATCAGTAACCTAGCTGAGGTGCAGTTTACCAGTGCAGGCAGCACAGGTAACAAACAAGAGGAGCTGGAGGCCATGGTACAACAGCAAAGCTGTGATGTACTCACCATCACAGAAACGTAGTCGGATGACTCACATAGCTCGAGCTCAGGACTGGATGGCTACAAGCTCTTCAGAAGAGACTGGAAAGGGTAAAGAGGTGGAGGGGTGGCCCTTTATATTAGGGAGGATTTGATACCACGGGAATTGAAACTAATGATGATGAAGTTGAATGCCTATGGGTAAGAA
>VYZR01037844.1:4356-20514 GCA_013400675.1 Oxylabes madagascariensis | reverse complement strand
GTTTGGTTTGGTTTGGTTTGGTGAGTGACAGAGCTTGAGGAGGAAGTCTAGTTGCAGGGTTCAGTGGGCAGACTCTGCAGGGAGCTATGTAGGAAACAGGGGAGGAAATATTCAGAAATGTTCCTTTAAAAAAGGGAGACAGAGACAGAGAAGAGAGAAAAGAAGAGATCTAATCCCTTTGAAGCTTGCAGTTTTATGAGAGCTATGTCCTTGGGAACTGTGCACCAAAGATGACTAGAGCCGCTTCAGGCTTTGCAAAATTACTACAAACATAAGGTAAGTGGCTTTATCATAAAATTGGAGTGGCCATTAAAACTTCAAAGGAGAGGCATGACCTGAATTTTACCTGTCACAATCTGGAGTATTTATTAGAGGAAGATTTGATTCCTTTCTTTAGTTAACAACCTGATACTCACGTGAGGTCATGAGCCAGATTATAGTTTTCATTGGTGGTATGACAGATTAAATGTTAATATTTTATTGCTCCTGACCTTGGGAATCCATGAACCACTGGACAAGTGAAAGGTGAAGAAAACTCAACATATCTCCTTTAGGAATGAGAGCGTATTTCTAATACCTGAGTGTGGTCGTACTGGTAGCTATCCATTGACTTGCTCCCAATTTGGCTGGCTTTGACAGGACACGTACCTCAGAGGATGTTAGGGATTGTGGAGCTTGCTTTAGGAGTCTTGCCAAGCAGTGACACTGTCCCTTGACTAAAAAAACCTTGAAATTAGAATACCTCAAAGAAGGGGCAGATTCAGCAGTAAAAATGGTAGTGAAAGACACTGTGATAAAGCCACCTTTGTCCAGGAACACCCATGTGTTTTTCCAACCTTGGTCCTTCCTCCTAAATCTGCTGCTGGTTGGCTTTGCTTGAGCCAGAGTGTTTCAACATCTTGTCATCTCACAGGCACAGGTGGCACCTTCCTTTCATTCTTGATGCTGCTGCCAAGTTGGTCACCTCTTCCACTGCCTTGGTTCTTCCCCATTTTCAAAATTCTCTTTTCCATACTTTGAAACTCCTCCCCTAGAGACAGGTCTGCCTGTGGCTTCCCACCTTCCCTTCCAGTATTTTCTGTTATTCTTCTGCCTACCCCCATTAAGTGCTTTTAATGTCCCTTTTAAATGAGCTATTGCCACACAGACCTTTGTCATCCCAGTCTGCTTGCATTGCACCTTAGCACGCACTTGTGGGAATATTCTTGCCTGCAGCTGTGCTTGTAAATGATCAGAATAGTTTTACTAATATTTGCATTAGACTGAGATGCCTATTGTTTTAAGAGAACACAGTAACAGCATTTTAACAGCATGCACACAGGATCCTCTGTAAAACTGTTAATCTGTACATTCAAAGTCTCAGTGAAGTAACTTCTGCAATGTCCTGTCTGAGGAGATAGAAGTATTATGAGCTGCCTTGGCTGAGGCCCAGTTAAGAGCAGAACCTACGGGTGTGTATTCTGAGACAAATACTAGCCCTTGTAACTATCTGCAAATGGTTGCCTAGATACAGATTTAAAATTGAGGTTCCAGTGGTCTTTAAGTGCCTAATCCTGTACAACTGTCAAGATGGCGAGCTTGATAGTACTTCTAAAGTACCTTTACGATGAACTTAAGAACTGTGGTCCTTTTGCTTGCTAGGAGTAATGGTGGTGGTAGCCAGCTTTTGCATCAAAAGCTTGTTACAGGACTACTTTTCCAAGGACTGAGAGGTCCCAAGACATTTTACATTATCTTCCTGTTGAGGTGCCAGCAGCATAGCATCTCTGGTAGCCTAGTTTTGGCAGACAAAGAAGGGTACAGGAACTCCTTGAAAAGGAGGACTGTAAGAAGGGAAAACTGGATTTGTGTCAACAAACTGATTTCTAAGCCAGTGATTGTTATGGTACATAGAAGTAAAGTAGACATATAAAATCTAGAAGTTATTATTTTAAATGCAAAATTGTCTACAGACAGCCCTATGACAGGACTGGCTCAGACCTCTTCAAAGGTGCGATTGAACTTGCAGGTAAGGTTGCAATCTTTGAAATAAAAAAACCAAACTGCAACAAAGGAAAATTACAAAAAAACCTAATCCCATTCAAAATAAAAATCAGCAATCTGGAGGTGCAGGTCTGTTTCCCTAGCTGAAAACTAGACTATGTCCAAGCCATCCACTGTTCAGCGCTGAAGTGACCAAGAACTGTGGCTCTCCTGAGTCTTCAACCAAGATGTCTTTATCTAGTCTCTTCACCTCCTCTTTAGTGACCTAAAAACCATCACCTCATCTCTCTTGCTATGAATCATCCTCTTTCCCTCATCCTCCCTTGTTATCTCCCAGTCCTAGCACCAGGTTATCTCGACCATTCATGGCCTATCTTTTCTTTCTTCCTTTCTCCTTGCCATTGGAGCTGTGGTCGGTCTGGCTGGTGGCATGGCTGGATGTCTACCCCAGCTGAGGTCATCACGCCATGCTGCTACCAAGAAGATCATTTCCTCTTCCAAGATTGTAAGAGAGGGACTTATTCCTCACCACAACAGGCTCACCGCATTCCCCCTGCTTTCTCCTACCACACCAGTGCCCCAATCCCCTCACATAAGGAAAACCTGGGATTAAATTGTTCCACCACAGCTATAAGCCACAGCAAAACTGGCCTAACTGGTGGGAGACCAGCCAAATAGCAATACAGTGGATCATATGTCATGGGTACTTATAGAAATGAAATGTCACAGCACTCAAACAGGGAAGGAAGACTTGGTCCCAGGCCATGAGATGTAAAAAAGCTTTGCTGGAATTTTTGCCAGTTGAAACTGATCATAAACTACTTATTGCCACTGCTAAAAGAGGCCTGGCAAGCGTCTTGCTGGGAAACAAGTTTTTTTTCTATTACAATTATGAGTTGCAAACTGGATGCAAGATTTGTGAAGCAAATAGACTCTTTTGAGCAGCTCAGAAAAAAATGTCACAGAATAAAGTCCAGAGGTGGGTTATTTATATTGGAGTTTTATTGAAAAGCCTGTCTGAGACAAAATATGCAGTGTGGCTGTCGTCTATAAGGATGTAATCCACAAAAAAGGAGCTGAAACTTTCAGCATAATGTTTCTGGGGAGATCTATTTCCAGTTTCTATCATCAGTGTTAAAAGAAGCTCTTAAGACTAGTAGGATTTTGGGTTTAAGTGGTCAGGAGAAAGAGCCTCAAAGTGTTATAATAAAGATGAGTGTTTTAAAGAATCACATGAGCAGCAGGAAAGCAATCTAAGAAAGGTGCCAGAGACTGGCTTCAGGCAAACAGAGAATTCTGTAGAGGCTTGACCTGTGTTTTTGATAGGTAACAAAGAATTTGGTATTTCAGGCTAGGACTAGAAACAGGCTAGGCTCCTAGACCCAAATAATCATAATGGATGTAAAGGCATGCATTTATTTACCCAAAAAAATTCTACTTGCAAGTGCCACAATCACACAGAGCATGTCAAGTATCTTTTTATTGGACAGGGTGCATCATAGTCCGGTTGCGTGTCACAAATCAGGCAAGAACTAAGTAACAGGATAAAATGGGCAGTGGATAGTGTCTGAAGTAGGCACCAGCTGCATTCAGCCTCTCTCCTGATGTCTGATTCTCTGCAGAGCTGGTGTCAGCGCACTGTGAGGTCTTGCCACAAGCCAGCCTGGTCACACTGCTATAACCTCTTGGCTTTGTCAGGCCAAGTCCACTTGGTTTTTCCGTGCCACTACACCATGTCCACTCCATTCCTATGCTTGCCCAGACCAGCTTCCCATTCCCAAGGTTTTGCTTGAAGAGTCCTCCAGTTCCAACGCTCCGTCTTGTCTTTTCATATCCTGACCAGTCTTTCCTCATGCCCAAACTGCTCCTTTCCATTAGTAAACTGTGGTCACGTAGTTGTTGCCTTCCTCTTTCTCAAGCTTCTTATCTGGACTTGCTGTCTTTGTTTATGCCATTGGACCCAAGAGTGCTTCCTAATTCCCATGTCTGGATGTGTGGTTAGTCATGCCCCAGCTCTGTGCTGAGATGGAAACCTGGACATGTGTGCTGGATGGGAGCTGCAGCGTGCCTCAACAGGCCGAGCCGTTCAGATGACCAGGAAATGAGGCCCCCAAGATAGGCTGCAGAGCAAGTAAGTACAGATGCAGCCACTGTTTCTCAGCTATCTGGCTCTTCAGTCCCAGGTCTCAGTCCAATTTTCCATACGCCGTCATCACTCCCATCTCCACACCCAGCCAGCATAGGTTTCTGTTCCCTGCTTTGGGATGAAGTCTCAAAACTTATTCTCCCAGTGGATCCAATTCTGATCCCCTGATCTGACTTTGATGTCTCACCCTTCAAACCACATCTCTGCTTCCTTCTCCCGCCGCCTTGTTTCTTGGTCTTGGTTCTTGAACATGATCCCTTCCCACTCATAACCATTGCTAACAGCCACAAAGCCGTGAAGAAAGGCTGCTTTGCTTCAGCCCAGCTGCTCTGTGGGGGCCCTCAGGGCATAGCTCCACAGGGGTCAGTGCTTCCACCTCTGGTCTGTAAAGGATCCTGTAGTCATTAAAGGTTTGATGCCAAGTGCCTTGAACATAGGGTTGAACACAGTGTGAGCAAAGACCTTGGTTTTTCATGCACAGTGAGACCAGAGTCCTGCATGGGAGATTTAGAAAGCGATACCTGCCCAGACTTGTATGCCCTGCCTGGGACCATGTTTGTGCAGTGCGGTCACATGTAGGAACTTGTGAAAAACTAAGAGTTCAGTGATGCTGAAGCAATTTAGCCTGAACTGGTTAAACACCTGTTCAGATAAACCCTGAGCAGGTGCAGACCTCAAATTTTAAAATTTTTCAACTCCCTGAATTTGTGTAAATTTTCATAGGAGCAAGGAAAGGCACAGAACTAGGTTTGCCATTATTGTTGGACTTCCGAGATCTGACCGGAAAACCGGCAAAGCCAGGGCTCTTTAACAGAAAAGCCCAAGAATTGCTTTGCAGACCAAAACGCCAAAAATCATTTCAGAAATAGCAGGGAAACAAAAAGAAAACCCTGCAGGAGATCGGCAGATGCCTGTAAAACTTCGGGCTATATTGTTACATTTTGATAGATTACGTACAATCTTACCTCAGCTGGGAAGTGCCTACATTTGTACCCTTAAAGGGCTCTAGATGGTTGGGAGAAGAAGACAGAAGGCAAAAACCAGGGTGTGTGAAGTCCAGAGATCTCAAGAGGGCAGCTCTCTGTGGGACTTGTACTGTTCTGCACTCCAACTGGAGGCCAGAGCCCTCAGATCATAAAATCATTGAATGATTTGAGTTGGAAAGGGTATTAAAAGTCATCTAGTTCCAACAACCCCCCTGCCATGGGCAAGGGCACCTTCCCCGTGACCAGGTTGCTCAGGGCACCTTCCAGCCTGGCCTGGAACACTTCCAGGGATGGAGCATTCGTAAGATCACTGGAGTCTCAACACTTAACCCTGCCTGCTGAGGGGCAGTCTTGGGCTGTGGTGTCTCACACTGAACTCCGCTGGGGTGCTGCTGGTGCTGCCCAAGCAGCCAGAAACCAGTGTGCATGCCTGTTTTACCCCTTTCTGGAATCATGACCTATACCTAGGCCTAGGAGCTCCACACATCCACACCTCTCAGGGACCTGCCAAATGGCTGATGTTTGCTGAGGGTCAGCCGCTGTCTCATTCCCTTGGTGCAGTGTTATTGTTCCCAGTTCAGTGTTTTCCTTTGTCCCTCCACACCTCTTCACTAGCTCCTTGCATTCAGTCTTCTTACTTCATATTCTCTTGGTGGTTCCTTGCCTCCTTTGAGGCGTGCATGAAAGTTGACAGAGGTATTGAAGTCTCCCAGCTGTCTGACGACACAAAACATCATGAAACAACCCAGGTCATGTACCACATCCCAGTCAGCCTAAACCTAACAATCCACAATCCTTCATATTCCTTTGGCTAGTACAGCCAAGAAGAGCTGGGACTTTCAGGTAGACCTGTCATACCAAACTCAAGCAATTTGCAGCCTCTTTGTTCCACAGCTGTGTCAAGTTCTAGTCTGACTTGAATGGGAGAGGTATTCTAAAAACTGCTTTTGTTTATTTATTTTCAGATGTGCATACCACAAAAATTAGATTACGGTTTGGATTTTGTCACGGCTGTCTCCTGCAAAGACTGATTCTGTCTGTAGCAAGTATTTTCTGGAGGGTTTCTTTTATTAATTATATGCTGCCACCCACTTATTTCCTTAAGGCAGATTTTGCATCTGTGATTTCCCTATGAAGTTTCCTTTCTTTAAGGTAGTATGTCTCTAAGGTGGGCAGACCGACAGCGTAGAAAAGTCTTTTACAATCCAGGGGTCAAATATTTTTCTTCTGCTACATCGAGGGATAAAAAGTACAGAGACTGTGTGATAGACAGCATTAATTTACCCTGTGCTAATGCTGTTAGCAATTGCAAACTGAGGACTCAGTGGAGAATCCAGCATTGCCTTGATCCTGCAATCCCACATATGCTTGACATTTGTAAACAAGGAGAAACATAAGATAAACACAGAACAGTAAGGAGATGATGATTTGGAAATTTGTTAACATAATTTGTTTTTTTTACAGTTAAATGGCAGAGTGGTTGAGGCATCTTGCTGTGTATGGACACCCAGCCATTTGAGCCGGAAAGTCAGAGATTGAGGCTGACTACCAAAATAGCTGCACTGTATAAACCTCACAGGCCAGTCACACACAGAGACATCTCTAATATCTCTGTAAGTGTTAAGTGTTGTGGTGCAGCATCTCTCTGGTGATATAATGAACAGTGCTTGACACACAGGACTTCCAGCATGCTGTTACTCTGTCTTCATGGGAAAAATCTGGGAAACCTGGAAACTATGGTTCTGTGGTAACTGGAGGTGATCATAACCTCTAATGAGCTTGTCACTGCTCTTTTATGACAGATTTGCTGATGCAGGAAATTTTGGGGCATCCATTTCTCTCTCCTGGTTAGCATCCCTTGCTTGCCATAGCCCTGTGTTTTCTTTTGTTTCTGTTTATCTTTCTGTCCCTGGGTTAACAAATATTTATTTATTCTGTTCAACATGGGTCCATTTCTGAGGGAAGGATCAGAGAGCCCATCTGCATACCATGAGTACCCCTGGCTGATGGCAGGGATGCCAGGGAGAATGTGTAGGAGGTGTATCCTCCCTCCTCTTCCTTTGTCTCACAAAGGGATGGAAGCAGCCTCTTTAATCTTGAGCAAGGGCTTTAAATGTGAGGAACTGAGTATAGAAGGATTTGCTACTGTGTCCTTTCTCAGCCAGTCAGGCTTGGTGTTCATAGTCTTACCTTCTCTGTGTGCCCAGAGCAGTGCAGGTGAACCATGGATGGCGTGTGTCCATCCTGTGAAGACTTTACTGCCAAGCTGCTTCGCAAAGCCCTGCCTGAGGCCTTCACCCCCTTGGGTGCAAATACATTACTTACAGGTTCTGTCTCTTGAGCATCTCATACCTTCAGAACCACCCGAAAACCATCTTTTCCTTCTCCCTTTTAGGTACTCTGAGTGTAAACTTGAGTGAAAGCTCAGCCCTTTGTAATGTATTGATAGAAAAACCAGAAAAGCTTTAGCATTTAGATTGGTATTTTCACTTGAGTTCTCTGTCCCTGCTCTCATCTGCCCTTTAGTTATGTTGAAAGTTTGTTTGAAGTAGTTGTGGTTTAGTATTGGAGAAGGAAATATTCTGCTTTGGAAACTTGGAGCAGAAAGTCTCCTGCAACTTTGTTGTCAGGTTATGTGTTGTGACTTTATTTGCAAATACAGCTCAAGGAGCAGAAACTGAGTAGTGCACATTTTGACAAATACGTTAACCCAACCCCCTTTGGAGAGATCTGATTTTGAATTTTCCAGTGCCCTTTTCCAAAACCAAGAACTTATGAGCTCAGTTCCTTTTTATTTTCTGAGTATATAGGTTGTACTTCTCCTCATATACTGACTTCACAAATCATACCAAATCACACTGCCTTCATCTGGATTAATAAGGGATGGAGAATAACATTGTTACATTTCTAATGTACTCAAAATATGTGAGTTTTATTCAGATTATTGATACAGGAGACCTCATGATGTTGGTGAAACCACTGGAAGTTATACCTCCCACACCTGCCCACCTGCCTTTCCTTTTTTTTTTTTTTTTGGTACTTAGGTTGCGCGGCTGGCCTTGGCTGATAAGAAACGCTCTTCCTAATAGCACAAATAAAGCTGTAAGTCCCCAAATCCCCACGTAACAATTTGAGCCTGACATCTACACACTTAAAAATGTTCACCCATTTAGAGCAACTTCAATTTTTTTTAATAGATGAAAGTATGAATATGCTTTAGTATAACTCACAGTTCTCCACTTTCTAAATCTACATAGGGACCCTGATGCAAGTTATCAATGAACAAGATTTTTAGTTCTCCTAAGCACATTAACATGACAACTGCGTTTGCTAAGAAAACCCAAATGCTCCTTTAATAAAACTGAAAGGAAACTGTGGCACCCCTGCTTAACGATAGCAAACAGAAAACAGTGAGAGAGCACTTGATGTTGAAAATCTATTTTTCGTCACCATGTATTTATCTGAGCTTAGTTCCCATTCTTGGCTGATAAGGAATAACTAATCATGATTTAAGCATTTCTTCAAACCTAGCAACCTGTTGAACAGCTTCTTAATGTGCCTATCAATCATTTGGAGATAAGGATAGTTTGCACTCATAATAGCTAGTTGTAAAAATAAACAGAAGTTACTATAACTAGTTCAATCAACAATAGGATCTTTGAGGTCAGAGTGGAAATAATCAAACAGTAAGTATGAATAGGCTGTAATTTTTCTGATTAACAAATGTTTTGCTTGTCATGTGATCTTGAGAGCTGCTCTTAGCTCTTTAGAGGACTAAAATACGTTTCAGAATGTATGTATTTACATTAGGGGGTTAAACAAATGTATGCACATACCAGTTATTTTCTAAAGCTATCTGTTCATGTAAAGCTTTTTTTTCCTTTTTCTTCTCTTTAATTTTAAAAAGTATCTTTGTCCTGAAGTTAAATTCTCAACTGGCCACTCTACAAAGCATCTTGGATAAAAAACGGAAATCTAGTAACACGCAGAAAGTACCATGGAATGCAAACTGTAAATTACTGACATACAAAATAAACATATTACTCACATCTCTTCAACACAGCTGAAAATATAACAGCCAACAGGAACATATTACATCTCAGCTCCAGTTGCTGATCAAAATAACAGTGTCCATATATAGTTACTAGTTGTGTGAAAGGAGTCAAAGAGCTGTGTCTGTATCTGTATGTACCGCTGAATCAATGACATTCACAACCTGGAGACTGACAGGACATTGATCATAGTTATACGATTCCAAAATAGATGCTCTGATCACCTTATGGAGGCACCTATCTTTGTCAAGATTATATAAAGATCACAAGCCCCTCTCTTTATTTTAAATTGCACCTGTGGTGCATACCTAAAATATAAATGTAGATGATGTGGATGTAGCTTTCTTCTGTCCTCATGTTGCCTGTACAAAAATACAACCTTCCTCCCCACCCTGGGGTAATCATTGCAGTGAATTCAGACAAAGGTAGATGCTTCTGTAGCTCATAGACTGTACTGTTATGTGCAGACAACCTGGAAATGTGTCCTCTGAAAAGACAGGAATCATGGAATCACTCAGACAGGAAGAGACCTCAGGAGGCCTCTCATCCTAGCTCCTGCCCAAGGCAGAGTATGACACAAACTCAAACCAACTTGTTGGGGCTTTAATCCGGTTATGTCTTGAAAACTTCCAAGGAGTGATTTTCATAATGATTTTATTTTCTTTTTCTTATAGCCACTCTGAACCTTCCCCCTTTTCAATTTAAGGTCACTACTTCTTGTTTTCCTGCCACATTGTGCTGTGAAGGACCTGGCTCCATCTCCTTGCTGGCCTCCCTGTAGGTTCTGGGGGTGCTGTTGGGTGCTCGAGCAGCTGCCTCTTCTCCAGGCTGAGCTAGTCACACTCCCTCACCCTCTCCTCACCATACAAGTGCTCCAAGTGGAATTAAACTACTGATGGAAATACCTGTGTTGTCAAGAAACCACAGCATATCTGCTCTATCAGTTTGTTGCTTCTAACCTTATTCATTCAATCATGAAATGAGTGACAGACAGCACTTGACAACTCTCTGGGATCTTACACAGCAAATTCATGTCAGCCTTCTCTAGAATACAAAGTTTGGCCTTATTTTGAAAGGCAATGAGCACTCAAAACTTCTGTATGTCTAACACCTCCCAGCAGCCAGCCCTCTGTTAAATACAGCAAGGGTGTTAGCAATTTGGTTATTTTGGTATTCAAAAGGAAAAACCAGTCAGGAGGGAAGAAACTACAAAGGAGCATTCTAAAGGAAAATTTGCTTAAAGACCATGGAAAGGATGAGATTCACTGATGTCTAGGAGGAAGAGGCAGGACTTCAAATACCACGGGGTTATTCTGAAAAAAACCCACCTTTCTGGATCACCTGATGGTGTGGAACTCGCTTAATTTAGCATACAAGATCTCAATCAGTTTTGTTTAAGGAAAAAAGTTGTTCTAAATGAGACGCTGTGACTCCTTATCCATCAGCTACTTTGATCTCTTTTGAGTCATCTTTTTTAATTTGAACACAACATAAGAATACAGCAATAGCAGCCTCTTCAGGACTTGATTAAAGAAAACAGAATATAACAAAGAGCTGAGCAAATCTCCAGCATTTCAGACAGTTTAGCTGCGATGTGTCTTTTCAAAGAAAGATCCAGTTTTTATTTAGGGATCTCAGAGGGAGAATCCTCTTGACCCCTTTGTAGATTGTTCCACTGGTGTGTCTATTCTCTGAACGCAGGGGTTAGTGCAAATGTGTTCATTCAAAGGGTCCAAACCAGATATTTAGATGAATTTTTGAAATTATTGTGGGAGTCTGTGAATGTATGTTTGATTTAAGCCCAAGTCTATCACTGTACACTTTGGTTTTGTTTCATAAACTTAATAAGACCTATAAGTAAATTGAGTGGGAAATAATGAATATTCTACTGAGGACATCCATATNGTTAGTGCAAATGTGTTCATTCAAAGGGTCCAAACCAGATATTTAGATGAATTTTTGAAATTATTGTGGGAGTCTGTGAATGTATGTTTGATTTAAGCCCAAGTCTATCACTGTACACTTTGGTTTTGTTTCATAAACTTAATAAGACCTATAAGTAAATTGAGTGGGAAATAATGAATATTCTACTGAGGACATCCATATATATGACCTGTTGGCTTTAAATAATGAGACCTTTGGAAACCATACTGTGCAAATTTATATAAGTCACTGAGAGCCCCAGAAACAGAATTCTAAAAAATGTCTTCCCTCAAGTAAATGACATAATGAGAAATCCTGCATTATTCCGACTTGATAAAAATTTGTTTTTATTTGTTTCTGAGACTGCAGTAAGGGCTTATTTGTGGTGCCAGCAATGGCTGCAGAGCAACAGTTCTTATTTTAGTGTATCAGACAAGCATCTGTGATATTTGCAATCGTATCAATTGCAAGTTTAAAATTTTAAAGCTTTCCCATAATGCTGGTCATGGGGAAATGGATTAAAGAAATAAAATGTAGAACTCATTGAACTTTTATCTATTTTAAACTGGAAGGATTATATCCGAGAAAGCCTTTTGTTTTAAAGTAGTCATCTCAACATCAGCTAGAACAGATTGGGTTACTTAAAGGGCCACTGACAACGCTGGAGAAACAAATTTCTGTGACTTAAGACAGGATCCTTCAGCACCTGTACTGTGTGCTGGATATCTGCTGCTTTTGTTTTTTCCTTGCTCTCTCACCCCATTGCCTTTAAAAGTCTGTGATTCAATCAAAGAAGCCATGGAATAAGAAGGAGGGAGAGATCCCCTTCCTATCATTTCCACCCTGGTTAGTGCGTTCCCCATTGGAGAACAGAGCGTGGCTGCCTGGGGAGCGGTGCTGTGCAGCCCAGACCTGAGCTGCTGGGGAGGCACATGGCTGGGGCCAGGAGACCTTCTGTACCACTGGTTGAAAACATGGGGGGATAATTTACGAAATCAAACTACACTTAAACTAATATTGAAAAAAATCATTTTGAAGGGGAAAAAGTGGGTGGTTTTGAAATCATTGTCTGAGCAAAGGCCACAAAATTGAGGGAATATCAGTTAACATCCAAGATTATGCAGTCTGGCTGGTTATTTCCCCTTTCAAACATCTCCTGCAGCTGAGAGAGTGCCTCACTGATGTAGGCTGTGTCTATGGAAACTGAGGGCTCGAGTCAGGTGTGTGAGCTTAGGTGTTTGATGAGGATTTCATGTTTGATGACATTAGATTTCTCAGGGCAAACAGGGCAATTGCACAGGGCTGGCTGATGGGACAGGGATAGGGCAGATGTTTTGGAGGCCATGTGAGATACTCTGGAAGTATCTGACATGAAGTACAAATACTAGAATCCAGGCAATTGAGCTGAGGCCTACATGACAGTCTGAAGGGGTTGGATTCAGCTCCAAGTTGTAGATACTGAAGCTTAGATCTCATTGCAGGCACAACATGGGAATGAAATGCCTGAGAAATCGGCAGTGCCAGTGGAGTTTTAGCCAACACAGTTAGTGGGGTCTAGAGCTTTGTGGTAGGTCTTCCAACATGATAGGTCATTCTTGCTATGAGCTGAATAGTTTTCATAACCCCAGCCAACAGACTCTATACTCCAGTTTTTATAGATGAGTGCTTATACAGTTTTGAATGAACTGTCTGGGATGATACTGAATAGAAGGAAAAAAAATGTAAAAAGCCAAGACTTATCCACAATTATCTGTGCAGGGAACTAAGCAAATCTGAGGCAATACCTGTTTTTTAATGAGCTGAAACCGAACTATTAATTTCATGATTTTGTGAAATGTAGATGGCACCTGAAGAAAGTATCTCTTTTTTGTTTTCTTTTTAACTAAAATCTAGGTACTCATAGTAAGGATCCATTCAGTGTACAAGTCCTACACAGCAGTTGCGAGCCTCATCCCCTTGTTTCCCTCCACGGGACTCACTATGGTGTGTATCCAGCTCAAGTTCTCACTGCTGGACAGTAGCACTGATTTATTGGCGCAGGGAAAGAAATCCCCAAGTCCTGGTCTTCTGCTTCCCAAGTTTTCTGTGGGATAGAAAGCCACATCTTTTTGCTGGTCCCTTTCCTTATATGAAAGGAAATGGTCGGGTTTGCCAGGAAATGGATTGGTCTGACAGCTGAAATCAAATGGAAAAACAAAAAGCCTTTAACTTCCGTCTTCAGAATCTTAGGCTTTACTTATTTATGCTTTCCACCTTGTTGAAAGTCAGTCTTTCTATGCGGGAGGCAATGCAGTTAATAGAATTTTTATTTTGGTAACAAAATTTATCCTTGGAAAAGAAAGAAAAAAGGAAAGCTTTCAAATCATATTATTACTTAATGTAGACTTCTGGGTTTCCTGCTTTGCCAACGCAGTCAAGAAGAAGAAGAAGAACCAAATAGAGTCTTTTAGCTGATTCATGTCTTGTGGTCTTATCCATGAATACTTGGGTTGTGTCCCTGGTATCTGGATTTCCACAGTTCTTCCTGTTCGAGTTTTGCCACAGGGTCAGTTTTGCTTGGGTGCCTTCTATCCAATGCCTTCTGGCAGTTATGACAGAGGTGTCGTCAAGATTAGCTGTCAAACTATGATTCCCAGTCAAAACAAAAAGAAACAACTGATCAGTGAATTTATCAAAAGACAAAATACAGTTTATTTAAATGATTCAGATAAACAGCGCATCTGTAGGGCACAGCTATCCAGAGTGTGTTGAAAGCCAAGTTTTCCTGTGATTTAAAATACTGGAAAACTGATGTCTAGTTTTTTACATCTCTGTGCTTGATGAAGATGCGTCTGAACCATTTTCAGAAATAAACACAAGAAATGTACTGCCTTAATTAATTTCATGTTTCAATTTCTCTTTAAGGATTAGCAATTTACAGTCACATACAGCATTGTGTTACTATGGAGACAGGCTCCTTAAAATATCTATGAAATAGGAAATTGATTGTCTGATTAAAATAAGGAGATGACAGTTTGTCTTTTACAAACCATGAAACACAAACTAACATTTTCCTATTATCTTATTACTTTTTCTACGTTTTGTGGTTGCACACAGAGGTAGAAAAAGGCTTATGCTGTTATCTAGATACTAAACAAGTTTGGTGTAAAAAAGATTATATGTAAAATTGCATATGTAGATTTGACAGGAATAACAGCATATTTTAGAAAATCTCACGCGCTCTGTGTTGTCAGAAGAGGGTACTAATAATTTTATTCCACATGAAGAATACGGCACATGCTGAAGGAATACCCAAGGGTTTCCTGATTTTTTAAAGAAGTGCTGACTTCCTCCGCTTTAAGATTAAAGTATGCATGTGTATATACCTGCAAAGACACTAAAGTCTCTCAATAACACAATTGTTTCCATACATTCTGATCATGTTGGTCCCGAGGAACAGAAACACCCAGTCCCCCACATCTGCATGACCTGGAAAAGACCTTGTTTAGGCAGCCGATAGCTCAGGAGGCTGTGGCATATCCACAGCTGGGGCCGGCTACTACTGTGCTCTAGGAGACTGATGAGAGTATGGGTGGCACATCGGCAGCAGCATCTAATGACAGACTGGCTTTTTTGGAGTAATTGCTTAGGACAGGTTATGGCTGCCATTCTCAATTTTTCTGTTGCTTTGTTGCATAAAGCTGCAGGTTCTCTATTAATAAATATTGTGTTTTGACAAAATGTCTCAGCAGAAATCTATGACCTGGGACCTGCATATGAATCCACACATCTTTCTTTTGATAAGATCAGTTTTGGAAACAACTTGCTCTCAGGCTTTAACTGCAAATATACCAAAAATCTTACAGCAGCCCACACAGTTCAGCAAAATAAACTGCATTAGAACCAACCTAACTGTTATCCTGGCTTCCCCTAGTCTTATTTCAATAAAAAGAGATGTGAAAAATGTACAAAATGTATGAAACAAGACCAAAAGATAGAGTCGAAAATCTGCCTTTGTGCTAAATCTCCCCACTTCTAAATTTAAATTAATATTTCCAAAATACATTTATGAATACATTTCTTATTTAAAGCAAAGAAAAATCCCCTGTATGGATAGGCTTCAAAACTCCCTAATTATTCCTGAGTCTTGTTATAGTCTGTCAGATAATTGTTTGATCTTCCACTCTTTTAAGTCAACGTCAAAACTCTTACTGAGTTTAATGGGTTTAGAACTCAGACTGAGGTAGGGAATTTTAAAAATACAGACTCTTGGCACCAGGTACCATAACATTTTTGAAGGTGTATAATGTTAAAAAGGTTTTTTAGCAAGCAGCAAAATTAATCTCTTTGAAGTTTTACAGCCTATTGGGCATATGAAAGTACAACAAGCACACAGGATGTTTGCCCATTGAGGACTCTTGGAAAGTTTTAAATTATGAAAATTCCAAGTGCTGTAAATGATGGTTGAAACTCTTGTTTGCTTTCATGGTTCTAAATATATGGATTTTTTCACAAAAACTAGTGCACGTTTCCCTCCTGAGTACAGAGCTGCATCTGTGTTATGGTGACAGCTCCATTCTTCATCCCCCCTCTGAGTTCAGACTTCATTTCTTTGTTGTTTTGAGAAGTTCTTTCTCTAAGCGCAACTGGCTGAGTGGATTTTGAAACATAACCTTCAGCAGTAATCAAGAACTGCCTTTGCATTGGTATCTTGCCATAGAAATGGATGATTTTTTCCTTACCAGACATGAAATCAAATTTACAGACAGAACCTGCAAGGAGCTTTGTGTCCTTGGAGTTGCCTCCTTGGGTAGCCCATGACAGCCTGCAAAAGGAGGTGCTTATTGTACTTTGTGGGTCTGTCTACTTTAGCTACTGGCAGTGTGGGTGCAGGGCAGCTGCACCTGCAGTGTGGGTGCAGGGGAAAGCACATCTTCCCTGTGTTCTGCAGCAGGATTATGCCAGCAGCCTCCAGAGAGTCTGGAGAGGCTGTACAGAAAGATACTTTGCATTGCATTGCCTACTGGGTACAGATGCTCATAGAACCAAGGTGGTTCACATCAAATCAAACACTGCTGAAGGTTATGTT
>VYZR01037843.1:3307-19613 GCA_013400675.1 Oxylabes madagascariensis | reverse complement strand
CTGCATCTTCTCTACAATAAAATTTATAACTGAATAAACCTGTTTTCTTATTGATGGATCCTTCAACAGCTGGGGTCTCTAGGGTGAGCTTTGACAGAAATTCTCCCTTTAATGGGCATCTTCATTATGTCTCACCCTATCTGGCGAATCTAAGCCTCCAATAAAGTCTTTCACTCAGGGGGAAACAAATACTGTCTCCCCTCTTTAGTCAGCTGCTTCAACACATGAAGGGACAAAATATCTTTGAGAACTCCAGATCTCTGTCAGAATGCACTGAATTTGACAAATGGATTCAAAAGGTATTGTGAGGAAGGGGATAAAACAAAATGTGTAGGTATACATGAGTGATCCCATAAACTATCTTTTCTTAAGAGACTAAGCTAAAACATCAATTTGCTACTGTGTGAAGCTTTCTTCTCTCTAGTACAGGGATATTCTTTAGAGTCAAGAGAATAACCTTCTGACCTTGAGCCACCTCCCTGACTAACAGCTGGCCCATACAACTAATCCTTCAATTTCATGAGCTGACCAAAACAAAGCCATAATTATGCTATTTGTATTTTCTCTGTTCTACAATTTTAGGCCATCCCTAAAAGACATTTTTCAGATGTTTGAGAAAGACACAGTGTGCTTATGGACAAAGCAGCTTTCCAGAAAGTGAAAAATAAAGGAGAAAAGAATTCACCTCTCTAAAGTGAATACTTTCACCCAGAAAATGGTATATTATTTAATGTCTCTATATTTCCAAGGATTCACAGCTTTTGTCTTCTGTTAGATTTACTTTTACAATCAATGTTGTGGTTATAGTGTTGTGCTAGAAGCTGTGCAAACAAATGAGAAGTCAAATCTTCAACAAACAGTTAAGATAATTTCCCTGCACATCCCAGGAGCATAAACCAAGTATTTCCATGTGATCAGCTAATTAATAATATATCCCAACAATGTGTTCAAAACAGTAGAGCAAAAGACAAGTCATGAGATCTTGCTGGGTTTTTAAACAATGATTCCTAGGTGTTTGTGGTTGGACCAAACTGGTAAAATCTGCCAAGAATTAAGGCTTGCATGCTGGACATCCTCCCAAGAAAATCTATTCACCTACAGCCCATGGTGTAGCACTGTGTACACCAGCCTGGTACAGCAGCACTGATAATTTACCATCCCATCCAAGCAGCTCTGATTCTCAGCAGGGCTGAGATCAGCAATGCTGAGCTAACACAGATCTGCTGAATCTGCCTCTGGACACAGCTCTGGGGGCTTTGGCATCGTTCTCTTTCAAAAATGAATAAATCCTCTCCATCCAACCTAAGTGAAATGGCTTCAGAATGGGGAAACAGATGTTGCTTTTGTAGAAGATGAGTGAGTGCTGGGGTCCTCACAGACTTCCTGGCAAACAGTGTAGGGAGCACTGCTAAGGTCTTTGTACTTCAGCATGTAATTAGAATAAATGCAGTTCCTTGAAACAAACTGGCATCTTGTATGTTGTTCATTACACATCTAAAAGCCTCATGCATTTAGTTCAGAAGGTGATAAATAAGTTATAAAATTGCCCATGGCACACTATCAATGTAAACATTAGGTACCAATACTTTACAGATTAAAAATGTCACCGAAATTTCAGCTGTGAGGAGAAGCAGTTTCCTCCACACAGTATAAATGACATTTTTACCCGTAAGAAGAAAGGAGTTGTTGTTCTGCTATTACAAAGTAGTCATGGGAGGAGGGGGAAGAAAGCATGTTGGGAAAAAATAAGGTTAAAGGACATAGAACTGGCCAAGGGGATGCTAATATCCATTTTATTGTGATTTTTTATGAAAGGCTTCTGTCTTTTGTCATTCCTCCCTTTCTGTGAGGCGTAATCTCTCCATTTCACTGCTTTTGCAGAAGATCTGTTGCCTCAGAGGTTGTCCTGGTAACACACTGGCAGGTTATCTAAAAGACAACCAGAAATATAGAAATGAAGAATTATGCCTAGCAATTATAATTTATAACTTACAACTATAATCATTGTAACAATAATGTGTTTGTGGCCGTTTCTATTTTCTTTCTCTCTCTGTGCCAAAAAGTGGAAATTTAAAACATCCTTGCATAAGATAGTAGTGTTTCTATATTTGTTCCATTAATGTCAGTGGTGATTTCTCTTTGGTTTCTATGGGAAGAAAGGCATAAAATTGTACACTTTTAAAAATGTCTCCAAATGTTTCTTAATGCATTTTTAACTTATGGAAAAGAATGGAAGCTAGAAATAGGAAAACCCTGAATTGAAATAGTTATGTCTTTTCCTGTCACTCTAGAGTCATATATTTCCAATGTTTTGTCTAGTTGAAAACAAACACCTTTCTAGTTTCAAGGCACTTTCCAGCAGAAGCCCAAAATAAGCAATGTAGAAGGCAGAAAGAACACAGAAGCAATTGTAGGCTGAGCAGATGGGAAGAGAAAGCATCTAAAAGACAGAGGTGAAGGAAATGCCTAAGATAGTCTCCTATTTCAGTTTTCAGAGGATTTTCCAAGCTTCCCCACGGTGTTAGTCAGCACCCCATCATTTCCCTTCTACATATGGTAACAGTGGGTGAGCTAACTCCAAAAAACACATTTTCTCCTCCAGATAGTGGAAGGCTACTCCACGGGCTCTGCTTGGCAGCACTAAATGTCAAACACACCTTCACTCCCACGTGCTCCGCCCAGCCTTACAGGAAGGGAGCCAAGTGGGAAGGTTTGTTCTAGCAAAATATGTGGCAAGGACAAGCATGACAAGAAACTCCGTCTTTTTAGGAGTGTCCCCATTCCTTTTCATCCTCAGGGGAAAAAAGAAAAAAAACCAAAACACCACCACCACCACCACCACAAAAAAACCTCCAAAAAACAAAAAACAAAAACAAACAAACAAACAAAAAAGCTATTCCTTTCATAGGGGACATGGCTATTATTTGACCCATTTGTCAAAATGGTGAGAAGGATGTCAGAGCCTTACTGGGTTTGTTATGTTTGATCAGCTTTGGCATTGCTGTCCATGGGATATTACTATTAATTATCGAATTTATTTGTTCTATGGCAGCAGATGTTAAGACGAATGCAAGTTCACAGCAACTACTACAGTCATGTTGATTTTCCCCTCAGTGGTGGAGTTTCATTAAGAGAGTAATTTCCAGTATCTTCAGGGGCTCAAACAAAAAGACCTGACTGGAGATGACAGCACTGCCCTATCATCTTTCCTGTGTGTCAGACTCGGCACCAGAAAGACAGGGAAGTACTTTGGGCTTCATTTTCTTACCTTTAAAATGCTGTTATTTGGCTCGACACATAGTGCAGTCTAGAGTCTCCCGTACCTGGAGGGAAAGATCTGCATTTGGCTGGAAACTTCCCTGAGTGACAGGGCTGCAACCCACTCTGGTCTTGAAAAGGCTTGAGCCTTGAGCTTAATACAAGTGTATCTTGTATTAAGTAGCACAATCCTTTTAGTCATTTTTGTCTCTGTTGGCTGGAGACTACTATTGTCTCATTTTCCCAATTTCAAAAGACTTTTTCTGCTGCTTGTAATCCCTTGCAGAGCTAGCTAGCCTGCATGGCCAAATTGTGGCAGTGTACATCACAGGGGTCAAATCTGAAACTTTTTCAATTGATTTTGAGTATGTTTAAAGAGTAAAAAGTAATTTCTATTTGAAAATTTCACATAGCAGGACCTGTATCATACTTTACTCACTTATGTGACACCTTCACAAACTTAAGGGCTTTACAGTGCTGCAAACTTCACACACAGCTTCTGAAGATAGATATGAAACACATGTACCCTTAGATGTTATATTATACTGTATGAGAAGCAGGCTATATATGTTAGACCAATTAGTGGCGTTTTAGTCAGCTGTGCTTAGTTAACATGTCATTAAATGGCAAACAACAACCACATAAGTGCAGATTGTCAGGGTTTGATTATACTTCTCTTTAGTCAAATAAAGTTTTGTCAGACCTTTGATGTATCCCTAACACTCTGATGGTTTCCATATTTACACCAGCAGGCACAGAAATTCTCAAACTGCTGCTCAGCTCCTTAAGGGAGCCATATTTACCTCTTTGGACACCTGCAGTGCTCTCTGGTAGGTTTATCCTTTCACCAGCTACTAACTCTAAGAGAAACTACATCAGTATGGGCTGAATTTAACATAAACATATGCTAAGAAATGTATATCAAGAGATAACACTCCTGCTATTGTAACCTAAGCCATGGCAGAAGAGATTTTTCCCTAGTTCGGGGAAACAGTATACAAAGTATAGAAGAAGTATGAATTTATTTTTTTCCCAAGCAGCTAAAGCATTGATTGCCTGCTAGAGCAAACAAAAACAGCTCCTTTCAAGACAATAGAATTTAAAAAGCTAGTGTTTGACAGGTATTTAGGACAATTCAACATGATGTTTTTCAGCACTGTCAATCAAAATACATCTCTTTTGTGTCTGTCTTTTGTCAGCTGAAAAGTTTACATTTTCATGGAACGCTGACATTTTTTCTTTAGCAGGGAAAAAAAAGGAAAAAAGAGTTAAAAAAAAAGAAGGAATCCAGCAAAACAAAATCCTCCAGGAAATCAGAGATGTAACCTTCAAATATCAACGCTGTGAGGAATGACGCTCAAAGGACTGAATAAGGAAAAAGGACTGTACACTGGGAGTTGGTGACCCAGTAGCCATGAGCTCATCCACAAAATGGCTGCTCTGCCTTTTATACCCCATGGGGCTGCGTCAGCCAACCCTGACCCTTCCCGACGTCTGTCAATCAACTCTTCTTCGCCATCCATTGGTGGAGGCTGCTTTCTTGCAACTTGATTGGAGGGCAGGTGTTGCCATGTCCCGCCCCCTAGTTACAGGCCTTCCCTGCTCCCAGCTGCCCCATGCCAGGGGCGCAGGTACAGCCCTCCCGCCATGTCCTGGCTGCCGAGGGGGTCCCTTGGCAACCACACAGGGGGAAAGGGGGCTGTGGAGAGAACAGAGGGCATCCAGACAACAAATCACAGTAACATAGCCATACATCCGTAAAACTTCTCTGAACATGCACATAATATTCATGTCTTCATTGCGAGAGCCAACCATCGCGTTACCCATCCCTAACAACGCTGTGCTCCTTACCCGAAATCCAGCCCCGGATCAGGGGATCTGTGGGATAAAACTTCAAACTAGTTGTAATCTGCCAGGAAGCCCCTTGGCATTAGAGCATTCCCAGACCTTATCTTCTGCTTTAGGAAAACAGTTGTGGCTTAGTGCGAAGAAACATTTTGTGTGCCTTGGGACTGTTTCTCTAAGCACACCAAAAGCACTATTATTTAGGGGCAATAGACGTCTAGCTACAAATTCACACTGCTGATGTGAATTAAAACACTAAGGAGGATGTAGTTGGACGGGTCATGAGGCCACACAGTACAGTTTCTGTGGCAAAACATCCCACTAGTCAGCTGCTGATGGAAAAAGGACAGCAGTCTTTGCGGGGGAGTATTTTAAAATAAAATATCATCAATTTTGGTTTGCCTTAATCTTCTGCTCTGTAAATTGTGATCTCTGAGCAGCTGTGTCATGAGCAGTCCCTCTGCCTGGGTACCCACTGCTCCAGGGCAGGGTGGTGGGGCTTGGACAGCCCAGAGGCAACTCTCTCCTGCCTGCTTTCATTTATATGTGAACTAGAATGCCTCCGGGCTGGGAGATAAGAGGGTGGAATATACCCTGAAGGCCTTTGGGATCTGAGGGAAGGAGGAGAGCATTGGTTCCCATGTGCCTCCCATGTTGGGCAGAGCCAGCAGAGTGGAAGCAATCTCTCTCCCCCTTCCTTTTTGCCCACGTTGATAATTTCTGCACTGTAAAGGCTACCAGCCCTACACAACTTCTGTGTGCATTTCTCCATATGAGGTCCCGCTGTAGCGGCTGTTCCGTATGTGTACTTTCATTTCATCTCCTAGATTTGCACAGCTGAATCCTGTATGTTTGAAAAGTGAAGTTTTTACTGGAAACACTGTCGTAACCTTAAGCATAGCAGCATGAATGATGCTTCTATAGCACTGAGGTAATTTTTATAAGGTAAATAAATTCCAGTTATTGATGTAACAGAGGGTGCCTCACAAAAGGGATGAATTACTTTGGAGATATTCTGACTGCTGCTGCTCAAAATGGCAACTTTTACTGTAAGTGAAGAGAAGTGTATATTTATTCTCTTTGCATGTCTCTTTCCACATTACTCGTGTTCTTGATGAGGGATGACAGTAATAGGATCTGCTGTTAGTATTGCAGCTATATGATTGCTGACTTCCAGAGCCCGCTCAGCCAGTGAGTCACACATCGTCCCAGCAGGTGCACTGTGAAACACATATTTTCCCCACTGTTTTAGAGACCATTGTATTAAAATACTGAAATGAGTTGGAACAACAGAACCGAGTTACTCAAACTGCCCTGCATTTCAGCTGCGATTCTGTTTTCTGGGATGTTAAAGAGATGCAGTCATGTGGGTTCTGGAATAATTTTTTTTTTTATTATTGCTATAGTAACATCGGGTTGGGTTTCATTACAATATGCAGAGGAAACACAAATTCAAAATTTTTCTTTGTGCTTCTGTACAGAAAAAGGTTGGAAAGACTGGCACTTTAGCAACATTAAGGATTTAGTTTCCAAGTAATAAGTTCTTAAATGGTCTTAATGCAAACTTAATATTTAAATAAATGCCGCCTGAGGATGTTTATTAATTCAGCTTAATATTAGCTGCAGACAGACTCTGATATAATCTCACAGCTTTTTCATAAATTATTTGCATGTAAAGAGCTTGGCTCGTTAAATTACTAGATGACATGCCTACTCTTCAGGAAAACACAGAGACCATGGAAAACAATGTACTTCAAATGGTGTCCTTGTTGAACATGTGTGTGTAAATGAGAGCAGTTCAAATTTTTCTAGTTTCGTAACTCTTTGTCCATACTATGTATTTGTCATAAAAATGAGCTGGGCCTTACATCATGCCGTGTCTCCAGCTCACATTTGTAAAGACTTCTGCCTGAGCTATGTTGATCTTTGGTTAAGATTTGGAAGGGTTTTGTGGCCCAGAATAGTGGTGTGCTGGTCCGTGTTAGCATGGGCAATACAGCTGTCATAGTTGTTTAGAAAGCTGTTTCTGAGTGCCTTGCAGATACTAGTGGCTGCTTTCTTCCTCATTGAGTAGTCAGGTGGCAAACATGTTCCTCTTCCCTTATGTTTTGGGAGTTACGAGGACCAGGTTGCAAAGGGAAATTGGCCCACATATGATCAAGTTCTAGCCTTGGTAGGACAGTACTGGAGAGTCCCAGAATTGCTGATGAGAAATAAAACATCTGGGAGAGATCCTCCTCAATGCTTTGGTGCTGTAAGTGTACTTTTGAAAATGACAGATAAATTAACCTTTTCCAGTAGCCATGCAAAGCATGCAGCAAGCCCAGCTTGTTTGAGAGAAATAAGACCTACTGCATATACAAATTGATTATATGGCACATAGATAGACTAAGGAAGGATGACAGCCTATAGCCTTTTCTTGCCTCTAGAATATGTTGTGTGGCCTATCTAGAAAGGCTGGGCAAAATATTTGGGCTGAAGTTAGCCAAGGCCTTCTAAAAACTTGAAGGGTGAAAGTTGAATCATTAGTTTGAGGTTTTTCCATGCATTTTTTTTATACCTAATTACTCCAGATGTAAAAATGCATCATGCTGACAGGATTAATAGATAGGACTCCCTTTTCTCATCCAAATATCCTAACCAGGCTATGAACAGATGTTCCTTTCTTAACGCAAAAAAATTTAGCTTCTTTATGAACAGTGTCACAGTCTCCCCAGGTAACATTGGGAGTGCCATTGCCAAGTCATCTGTGTAAGATGCACTATCAGAGTAGCAGGTATTGCTGTGAATCCCTGGAGACTGAGCAGAAAACTGAACCCAGAGGTCTCATTAGAGCTAAGAATTCAACCACACATTTTACAAGAAAATCAGGCTCCCCTAAACACACGTGAAAAGAAAGCTGCAGATGTGTGCAAAACTTTCAGGTGAAAGGGGAGTTGTGGTTCCAAGTATGTACAGGAGTGACTGACTTCATTTTCTTTGCTCTGTCATCTTTCCCATAGAATTGCTTATGTAGCTGTTATCTCCCAACTTTTTCTGGAGAAAAAAAATGTATATTTATTGACACAGATTCCGCCTTTACCACATGTTTGCACCGTGCATCACATCTTATAATACACTCTGCCTGCATTACAGTGACACCCTTAATTCCACATCATGTTAACAGAGTATTCAGCTAACTCGGAGGGCCTTTGCACCTCCAGAACAGATGTAGCCAGTGATTTTTATCTACACCTCAGGTATAACCATGGCCTTGAGCCAATGTACACACAAAATACATAAAAATTAATGTGGACTTAATCCTGGTGTTGGCAGCAAAGAGGCAGCTCCTCTTGGCTCTTGTTTGGCAACATTCAGCTTGGCATCAATGTATGCTCCAATGTAAGCTTCCCAGAGTTACTGTAAGAATTCTGTTAACCACAAGCAGGTCTGGTTCCCTACTCACAGTTCTGCCTGATCCTGCAACATACAGGCAGAACCACTTATTGGACTTATACCTGACAGTGCTGGGTTGTGAACTCCTAAAGGCATGGACTCTGTGCTGTTTGTGGCCCCTACACCTACAACAGACTACTCATGAACATTTATGTGCAATCCCTAGATTTCATTGGAGTTTTACATGGGGCCGTTTCACCCTACTGATTTGCTTGACTCATTCTGTGACCCCTTTTAGAATGAAACAGATACTTGGGATGTGATCCAGCTATCTAAGTCTGTGTTTTATCACATGAAGTACTAGATGTTGTTCAAGACAGGGGCAGGAAAAACATGGGCCTCTAAGGAACACCTGGCAACCTCCTGAAGGGACAGTAGGTGAACAGACAGGATCCCTGGAGCACCAGAGATGACATCAGCTGCCTGTGAGTAGCCAGCTGACCAATCCTAATTGCTTAGTGATGCCAGTAGGGCTCACCAGGTGACAGAAAAAGTGTGCACTTTATGGAGAGCTGCATAGCTCCTTGATCAACGTGCACTAGATCACTAGTGGTGAGAGGGAAGTGTCCACAACCTACAGTCAGACATCAAAATTGAGTATCTTGGTCAGTGAGTGGGACCTGCTTCCTGAAGTTTCTTCTCTTTGTAAATCCACACCTACATTAGATGAGATTGAATGTCTTTCAACCCCAGTGTTTAGACTATATTTTTCATCTAGACCAAGTAGGTCCTGCAATTTTGTCCGGATTTTGAGGCATATTCAGATGTCCTTTAGTAGATCCAGCAAATACGCTGAAGCTGTCTAGCAAATACCTTGAGCTGCCTGTGACTGCCCATGACCTAGTGTTCATCATTTCTCTAACTGAGATGTGGTAAAAGATCAGGTAGGAGCAAAATGGGCTGAGTGGCTTTGAGGGTTGTAATAAGCAGTGTAAGTGATGTTTGTGTGGCATTTACTGATGTGGGAAGGATAGCCAGCTTGATGAGAGAGTTCATAAAAAACAGAAAGAGGCCGTGGTATCCTAAACTACCGTTGCAGCATCCAAAAAGGCAGGACTGATTATAGTCTGCAGTTCTGACCTGATTAGGGCATGAACCAGCTTTTCACTGTAAGTTTGTGCAGCAGTTAACACAAAGGCACACTGACCTCTTACCAGGAATGCCAGGACCTCTTACCAATGCAATGAACAGCCTTTGGAGTGATTGAAAGACTGGGCCATCTAGACTGGTGTTCTATTACAGTTTTCCTCTGCTAACCCCATGACTTCAGTACTTGCTCCTCTTTTCCTGGCACTGCTTGCTTCTGCCCATGCTTCACCCACTCATTTTCTCATGCATCCACTTAAGTGGATGGATTGTGAATGAGAGGAAGGAACACATCCAGGTTAAAAGCAGGATATTTATTTATTAATTTATTTTATTACTCAGAGACAACAGGTAAAGGTATGGCAAAGGACTGGAAGCAAATCATGAACTGGGAAGGAGGAAAGAGAAAAGAAGCAGTATTTGTTCAATACCCATTCAGCCACTGCTGTCATGCTCACAGGCTGCTCTCCGTGAAGCTGAAAGCTACATCAGCCAGTCTCTGCCTTTGTGTGGCTCATTTCATGATTTAAACTCTGAGTTTTCACATCTCTCTGCACTTGCCAAAAAAAAGGAAGGCTGTAAACAGGCTGGAAAAACCCTGCACATACAGGGTTTACAATTTGTAATAGCTCTGGTATGTTTGTGTTCAGAGATTAATTTTATGAAGCAAACTGGAGCACATTCTGTGTGTTTGTGCTTATTACTCCCCTGGCATGCATTTTCCCCCACAGTAAGTGCTTGAAGTAAAGTAATGCATCTCTAATCCTACCGGTGATTTCTGCCCTCCTTGTGTCACACAGAGGGTTTGTGGTGGCTGGGGGAGGCTCCTCCCGTGGTTTCACTCGGGTCCTCTTCTTTCAGCTTTTTGCTGAGGCTCAGCACTCTGGGGGTGTGTAAAGCCTGTGCCACGAGCTGACTCCTGACTCAGCGTTATGGCTGGGTGGACACAGGGCTTTGTGGTCACCCACCCTGTCCTGGTGACTCAGAGATGAAAATTCATTCCCTGCCTTAACTCTGGTGTTTACAGCCTGCCAAGCTCCGGCCTGGACCATGCTGTAAATCTCAGAGAGCAGACCATAAACAAAAAAATGCAGCCCAGTACCAGTCCAAGCAGGGCTCCTAACATTATACTGCTCTTTCTCAGTGTATGGAGAATGTGTGAGTAAAAAAAACAGTTTACATCGATCATACTACCCATCTCTCAGCTAGAAATCTTTTTTTTTTTCCTATAGTAGCCACCACCACAGCCATAAAATACTTATGGAGGTTTCAATTGCATATTAGGAAAGATTTCTTCACGGAAGGGGTTGTCAAACACTGGGACAGGCTGCCCAGGGAAGTGGTTGAGTCATCGTCCCTGGAGTTATTTGAAAGATGTGTAGTCATGGCACATGCGGACATGGTTTGGAGGTGGACTTGGCAGTTCTGGGTTAACAGCTGGACCTGATGACCTTAGAGGTCTGTTCCAACCTAAATAATTCTATGATTCTCCTGCACAGGAAACTGCATTTGCAGGGCAGTGCTGCCACTAGGCTTTTACAATGATTCCAGTCTCCTAGCTGCAGCTGGGAAAGCATCTCTAAGCACAGAAGCAAACTTACTGTCTTCATTTGGGAAAGTCTTGGTTGTTTTATTTTCACCATAATTAGACTTCTTTTGATTACTACTAATATGAAAATAGCATTTTTCAGCTGTGCTGAGGATCTCATTGTATTAGGAAATATCTGCGTATTGGAAATAAGAGTCCATTATGCCAAGTAATCTCTGAGTAAAAGTTCAGGAGCATTGACTATCTAAATATAACAACAGACAACTGAAAAGAAAAAGGATATTGCATCAATAAAATAGCAACAAGAAAAAAGTAAAGCAGCAACTACAGTACTCCCACAACCTAAATTCTGAGTTACTGTAGAAAACGTGTGATCCACAGATTATCCACAAACCAGTGAATTAGGTGGCTCCAAGGAGAATTGCCTGTGTCACCACAATTTGTTTGAAAGCACAGCAGCTCTGCTCTCTCTCATAATAAAAATAATTTACTCACTCAGTATGTGGGTTTGGGGAACTAATGCAGTTTGTAAATTGGACTTTGTTCATTCAAGAAATAGTAATAAATTTGGAGATGCTGAAAGCAAGTACTTTGTTAAGTGTCAGACACAAAAAAGAAAATTCAGAAACTTGAGGAAGGGGGAGAAATTTTATCCCCTTGTAGGTGAGTGCAGTACTGCAGTAATCAGGATGCTCACCTAAAACTGTAGGACGTTTTACCTTGAATGAGAGCAAAACCCAGATGTCTGGCTCCTGTGTACATATTTAATCATCAGCTTAGAGGTATCTTCAGGCTCTGGTCCAGTGATAACGAAATCCAGCCTCATTTGTAGGGACCTCTGTGAGATCTCTGGTCCAGTCTGCTTTGCAGTCCACGGATTCAGACTGATGCCTCTCTGGATGCTGCCTCTAGCTTAGCAAAGTGAAAAGCATGTAGAACAAATAGCCATATTTTCTGTGCCTTGGTCAAGCATAGCTATAGCTGATGGGTTGCCTTGAGTGTCCAGCAGGCCTTCAGGATTTAAATTAGTTGCAGGTGGTGACAATGGGCAGATTTGCACTAGCTATGGTCTGGCTACATGAAGTTCTTGACTTACTTATCTTACTTAATGCTCTGGAATCAGGCTTTTTCTCTTGGCTGCCCACTATTTTCTGAACTCCACCCAGCCCTGGCCATCCCTGGCCATTCTCACATACACAATGCTTCACTGAAGGCTGATCTTATAGAGATTCTTTAGAAGAGAGTCGGAGTCAACATTTTTTTGTATTCTAAGAGATGCAGAGAGAGACACTGAGACACTACCAAACCGTTCCACAAAATGCCAGCAGAGAGTCCCTCACCACCTCTAGTATTCTCCATGTACAACACTAAAAACTGTACTCATAACAAGGCTGTTGCCTTGTTTTTCTTCTTTCTCATTTGCTTTCTACTATAAACACGATGAGGTCACTGCCTGGTTTTGTGGATCTCGGCGGGTCCCCTTCCTTCCGTCCCTGTCTCGCATTCCTCAGGGCTGTAGGCGCACATCTGGCCCCTGGGCCGGCCAGTGCCAGCACTCCCCTCTCATTTAGCCACCACGAGTGGGCACACGTCCCTCAGTGGTTGTGGTCAGCCCTCACAGTGCTGTGGGCTCACCCTGTGATGCTGCAGTTCAGCTGCACCACGGACCTCTGAGTGCTGTATGGGCCTGGACAGATCCTAGATGGAAAGTTAAATTGACGTTAATAATGGCAAATTATCGATGGATCACTGAGTGATGCTGCAGCCAGAAATCTCAGGGTTCCCACGACCCTCCCTAGTGCACTTACAACGCTGGCACTTTAAAATGTCACAGCTGACGACCAGAAAGAAAGGGTTTCAGGCTTGCTGGACTTGTTCCCCATATTTTCATTTGACAGTGCCAATCGCTGTGGTATCTAAGTACTAGTTGTCCTCTGAACAGTCTGTGTCACGTAAAAAGGGATCCATCATGCTTATAGTCAGCTTTCTAAAAGCTGCCTGGCCTCCCAAGTTCACCAGGCTCCCTCTACAGATGAGGTGAGGAGAAAAACATGCCCAGTGGGTTAATTTTCACGCTTGCTTCTTTTTGCCTCTGTCTTGCAGTGGAAGTCAGGGAAGGTACAAGGCTGATGAGAGCTGCTGTTCACAGACAGCTTTGGCTGGAAGGGTTTCAGGCTGCTAAAGGAAGATAGGAGGAAAATCAGCCCGCAAGGTACATGTATCACAAACAATAAAAGAGCCCTTTTCCTTTGGTGTTTTGCTGTTTTGAGATCTGGTATTTCAGGGTGCTGTGGAGGAAGACACCTCTGACAGTATGTATTTCACAGATCACAAAGAGCATGTGTGAGATCTAACAGCCAGAAGCAAATTCAGACTAGGAATTCACATTTTAATGACATAAATTATTCATCATGGCAAAAGTTTGATGAAAGATGTGGCAAATTATCCAACATGTGAAATCTTCAACATATGAACAATATCCAAGTGATATTTATGCTGAAACTAATACAGGAATTACAACATGGATGTGACTGGGAGAGGTTAACTCCTCTTATACAATGCAGAGCATTACATTTGAAAAAACAGTGTTTCTTTCTAAACCCACCTTGCAAGATTGCTGAAGTGTACAGTGCCCAAAGATGTCAGCCAGACTGGGAATATGCAGAGAATTCAAAGAATTAGGAATCTAAACCTCCTGGAGTAGAGATGCACTTGGTGTGTCTTTTCTACCAAGCTGTGTGTTTATGGCATTGCGTGTTTTGTTGTCTATCTTTTCCTTCACAATTTTGCCCTCATTCTAACTGCAAGAAAATTCATTGTTATAGCAATTACAGAAAAGCTCACTCAGGTTATAGACTGAGTGGAACCAGTGAATTTTCTGCCCTTTTCTGCTTTTGCTAACCCCCAACAAATCTGATCCTGTTGGGAAATCTGGCTGCAGTGATAGCTGCAATGCAAACTAGTGCTACACTTGATGGCCTTGAACCACAGGCAGCTGAAAGATGTCTAGTAGTGACTGAATGACAGGAGAGTCCTCAATTCCAAATGGAATCCTGCTAAAAGTGCAAAGGTTTACATGCACACAAAGTACAAGTTCCTCTTCAAACTTGAAAGGGGTGCAAACCCCTGTCTAGCTGCTATTTTACCTACATCCACCCCCAGCAATCCAGAGGGAAAAATCCACAAACCTTGTAGTGGACTCTGGGTTTTCCCTTGGAGCTGATGATGTTATTCCCTTATCCTGGTGCCTTTGCTCACTCTCTGTAGTTGCCTATGCCTGAACATCCTCCAGCTGGTATGTCCCAGTCCCCAGAGTCCCTGCAGTCCCTCTTTCCCTGGTGTTCCCCATGGCACATTACCACAGACCCAGAGACACAATACTTCCAGCAACCCGAGATCCTGGATGGATTCCCTAGTAAAGTCATCCATGCCTGGAGCTCTTTCAGCCACTGGATGCAGCAGATGGCAAGAAATCAACACACTGCGTTTGGTGGAAGATGTTCAACAAATGTTGTGACCAGAAGATTTCAGATTTAGCTTTCTAAAGGAACAGAGCTGTACCACAACATTTACAAACAGCTCCAGTTACAACTGCGTAACACCAGCCAGTATTCAGAAGCTGTGCCAGGAAGCTCTCCACATTGCTACACTCCCTCATTAATAGCATTTTGCCAAGCTGCCCTCTGGGACAAAATTATTGTAGAGTGGTTAAATGTCTGCTTGTGGAGGAAAGCTTTATTTTACCGTTTAACCGCAGTCTGACTCGAATTCCAGCGCACAAACCAGGAGGTACCTGGGATGCATTATAGCTGCATCTGGCTAGATTTTCTGGCCCTACAAAAGCCCACAGACATGAGTGAGATTGATTTATTGATCTCCTCTCCCTCCCACAGCTTACACAAGCAGTGGCAACAAGCTCCCACAGACACACACCTGCATCTCGATTTACCACATAGATGTTACAACAAGCAACACTAAGATCACACCCACCTTTTCTTTAGCCTTCCAAAGCTCCTAACCAAGACAGCTTTATCAAGACAAGATATTTCTCTGATAAGAAAACCCTTATATGAAGTATGTCTGTTGAAGCAGAATAGGCAATATCTAAGACAAGATCATTCTTTTATATGCTGGGAGTGGGAGAGTGGCCTCAGTGTGTCCCTCACTGCTGACCTCTTTTGTGCAATGATCTCCTTTTGTAAAGTAGGTCTGCAACTGCTGTGTATTTTTCTGTCTAAATATTCAGTAGTCATTAGTGTGAGAAGGGAAAAATAAACAAAGCCCAAACTGACACAGTGAAACCCCAGCCAGAGAAGAGTTTCTCCTAATGGCACAAACCAGAATGAGCAATAAAGACCAGGCTGTCTGCATCCAATACAGATCCCATGTGTGTTTTAATAACAAAGGGTAAAAATCACTGCGTTTCCCTCCTGTACTGAAATACTAGATTATAAAAAATAATGACTAGAGAAACAAGATGTGGCCTGGGGGAAGTTCTAGGAGAGGTTTCTGTTGAAAGGAGACAGACGTCATACAATGAGACAGAGTCCTTGTCTGAACCTTTTAAAAGATGATTTTCATCTTGTTCATACACTCGAACTACTGAGCAAATGAATTGGACTAATTAAGAACTACTATCCTTTGGTGTTTGGCTGTTCTACAAATGTAGCAATGTTTTTAAGCCAAAAAAAATCGCATGACATATGCTTAGTGAATTCCAGTTCTTTGTGTTTTTCATTTCAATTATATGAAAGCAAGGAGTACCTCACTTATGAGGAAAGGCTGAGAGGGCTGGGACTGCTCAGCCTTGAGAAGAGAAGGCTCAGGGGGACCCTACTGATGTCTGTAAATAACTGAAGGGAAGACGCAAAGGGGACAGAGCCAGGCTGTTTTCAGTGGTGCCCAATGACAGCACCAGAGGCTATGGGCACAAAATGAAACACTGGAGGGGTCATCTGAACATCAGGAAGCAATTATATTTATTGTAAGGGTAATTGAGCACTGAAATAGGTTTCCCAGGGAGGTTGCAGAATATCCATCCTTGGAGATATTACGAAAAACTGTCCTGGGCAACTGGATGGCTCTGCTTGAACAGGAGGGGGTGGAGAAGATTAACTCCAGAAGTCCCTTCCA
>VYZR01037842.1:225-18661 GCA_013400675.1 Oxylabes madagascariensis | reverse complement strand
GCACTCAATCCCCTCATCCAGATAATCAATAAAACATTAAATGGGACTGGGCCAAGACTGAGCTAATACCTGTTAGTATCAGCTCAGCTAACCCTGACCCAAACCCTCCAAAGCAAGGAGGACAAGCAGCATTTAGACCTTTGCCATCAACTCCGTCATAAACTACATGACTTTTTTTTTGTTCCCCCCCCCTCCTAAATAACTGTCTGGTATTTCAGAGACAGAAAAGGCAAGAACAGATAAATACTGAACGCTAATTTTTAAGATCTGGACCATTAATTTCAAAGTTTAACTCCAGTCACCATTTTTTATGTGTGGGCAACAGCTTCAAGGCTGAATCCAAAAGTGTTTCATGGACAGCAAACAAAGAAAAACCTTGAAAGCCGACAGGGCTTTACAGGCAAAGACAATTATTAAACTCACCCACAGGACCTTTCACAACACCCTCTTTAACATCAGAGGGAAACAGGAGAGTCTTGCACAGTTCATACTAAATTTGCTGCTGCTTTGGAACCCAAATAAATCTAGTTATATGACACATCTGCCATCTCAGTGAGACACAGGATTTCATGGTGTTAATATTGGCTCCATAATGATTAATAAGTAATTCTCTCATGGACAAAAGCCGTGGCTGATGCATTTATTAGGAGTTTGGCCTGAGGTGTCTCCTGCCTGTGATCCTCACTGCTCCATACTGAACCAAAAGCAGACATTTTCCCAGGGCTCTCCATCCTCTTTTCTCTGGAGACAAAATTGTTTCTACATGAGCAGTGCTGTGACTTGTCAATAAGCACAGGCTGCTCTGCCAGAGGAGCCTGGAGACTCCCAGACCTCACCCAGCCACTAATTTGCAGGGCACTTTGCATCCTGCCTATCCCAGTCACATTCCCACAATTCCCTAACACACGGGCATTGGCAAGAGGAGGATTTTATGAAAGACTCAGTGTACTGAAGCATTACATAAAAATTACATGTTAATGCAAAACTTCTGCAAGGTTACTAACAGTATCACTTGAGCACTGCATTAAAAACAATCACTTTTTAACCCCAAAAACAAAATAAAAAAAATTGTTTCTGTAAATAAAAGTAGGGGGTGGAAAAGAGTAATTTGCAAACATGCCTTACTGTAATTTTACATAAAAACTTTAACATCGCTTTTGCACAGGTTCCACCATTCCACACCAAAAATACAACGTCCCACACGAGGTTTTTATCTGAATTTTGGAAATCATTGAAAGATACAATGGTTGAAATTAATGATTCAACCCTCTAGGCACAAACTTTACCACATGAACAGTGACTACACATCACACAAGGCACCAAAACTGGGAGAACAGAATTTCCAGCAGAAAACTGGAAACATAAAACCTTGTGCTTCAAAATAACAAAAACAAACAAAAAATCATAACATTGTAAGGAATGGAAAAGTATTTACTTCCTGCAAGCTAATTTTATATATGGAACACCTGAAAAGCCTTGTGAGGCTCCCAAAGGGTCATGATTGTCAGGATTCATCAAGCAGTGGGTTTGGGGTGAACTTCAGCTCCAGACAGAAAGCATAGGGGGCGACCCCCCCAGCCTGCTCTGCTGTCAGCAGCTCTCCATGAGAAGTGCTAACATACACACATTGTTTTGCTCAAATTGATTCCATTTGAGGCTGATGTTCTATATTAAGAGTGTGACAAGCCTTTATATATCTAGTTAAATCTTAATGTAAAAGTATTTTTTTCTGTTTGAGAAAAAGATGACATGGTGACAATTAAGAAATAAAGTATCCACCTGCTCTCAGTGGGCTGGAGAGCAACGTAAAACCAAAAATAATAACAAAAAATATTTCTAAAACAACTTAATATGTTTTTAAGGGGAAGATGGGATGACAAAATGTTCTACAATTACTGACTTCTAGTTTCTAATCTGAGTAGATGTCATTGGGCTGTAGAGGGAGAAATACAGAGGATCATGGAATGAGTGGTGCTGGAGTGAATCATCAACATCTCTGGACTGACCATGAGGACTTGTTCCATTTAAAAATCACCTTCAGTAATTGAAATAGTAATTTCACCATGAAGTACTGTGGAATGAACACCACCAGGTTCTTAGACTGGTAAGAAACAGCTGCAGGCCAAGAGCATTTGTTGATCAACAGACATAAAAACCTTAAAAGGAAATGACAGCCAGAGCTCCTAAAAACAAAACCAGAAAAATCCTCTTTGCAAACACGTGATTAAAAGGAAAACAACTGATCAGAGAGTGATGATATTACCCAGGAGATACTCCTACCAAGGCTTTGAACCACAGTATCATTTTTCCTTCTCCTCTCTGCCTTTTTCCTTTGTCTTCCCAAATGCATCATGCTGACAACCATTCAAAGAACCAGTTACTGTTTCTGGGTCTTTTTTTTTATATAACTCCATCTTAACAGGCTTTTTCTGCAAATCCCCATGAGTGCGATGCCACCTCAGCCCCATTCTGTCACTTCATTCCCCCTGCTCTGCCTAGATGGTGCTGTGATTTCTGCACCCAGGCTCCTCAATGACATCACCAGCCATGTAAGAAGTGCACATCACTTTACCCAGGTCGTGAATGAAAATACCAGATCAGGTTCCAGCTCCAACTTCCTACCCTCTCCCTTTCTTTCACAGTGTGAGAAACACTCACTCAACAATAAAGCTGAAAGAGAACAAAGTCATTGAAGCAAAACTATTTATCAATATAAACACGGCAGCTGAGTCAGGTGTATCCCACTGAGGAGGTACACCTCCCCCTAAAATGTACAAGCCTTTATGCCCTTCCCCAGCCAGGGGACGTCCCTGTCCCCCTCTCACCGGCTGGGTACTCAGGAACTTACATTCCTTCTGACCACCTACTGCACTCAAACCAACACCTCCTTCGCTCTCCCCTTTCTCTCCCTCCTACCAAACATAGGTTAACTCCCATTTTCCTCTCTGCCACGCTCCCTCCCAAGGCCTAGCCTCATGCTAACTACATCTTGTCCTACATGACTTTAAGTATACATTCTTATGGCTGAAACAAAACATTATTTTCTCACAATAGAATCATGAAATGGTTTGGGTTGGAAGGGATCCTAAAGCCCATCCAAATCCAAACCCCCACCATGGGCAGGAACACCTTCCACTATTCCAGATTCCTCCAAGTTCCATCCAACCTGACCTTGGACACTTCGAGAGATGGGGCAGCCACAGCTTCTCTGGGCAACCTGTGCCACCTCACCACCCTCCTCATAAAAAGCTCCTTCCTTGTATCTAATCTAAATCAACATTGTCTCTGTTAGAAGCCATTCCCCCTCATCCTGTCTCTCAAAGCCTCTTTACATCTTTCTTCTCAGCCCCTTTCTGTTACTAGAAGGCCACAGTGAGGTCACCCCAGAGCCTTGCCTTCTCCGACTGAACAATCCCAATTCTTTCAGCCTTTCCTCACAGCAGAGTTGCTCCATCCCTGTGACCATCCTGGTGCCTCCTCTGGACTCACTCCAACAGCTCCAGGTCTTTCCTGTGCTGGGGGCAGCTCTGGAGTTGAGGTCTCACTTGAGAGGGGGAGAATCCCCTCCCTTGGCCCTTCTTTTAACCCTTATCCTCCTGTTTAACGCCTCACCAACTGCTCCCCTTCCATACCTGTAATATGAGAAGGAGCCTGATTAATTCTATATCAATAGAAATGGCAGAATGGAAGATAAACTCTCCAGATGTCCTGACTACCACACCTGAGGTGGAAAGTTCTTCGTAGGTCATGCAGTGCAGTCCAGCTCTGGGTGGTGCCATTGAATCAAAGAGGCTTCCAAAGCCCAGATTCCAGTTACTTATCTCTTACAGGTGCCTTCATCCTAAATGATGCTTATAAAACATCCAACACACATATATATTGTATTTTAAACAGTATCACTTACAAATGGCAAATCTAAGTAGCAATTTCTGTCTGTGTAGTATCATTCTTTCCTTTAATGCATTCTTAAATTTTGATCTCAAGGTCAGACTGATGGGTCTGAAGATAGCAGATGATCTTTCCCTCCATTTTTTTAATCACTCTTCCACAAGTCAAAGACTCATGTTACTTTCTATGACTAGCTCTTCACCTTCTTCACCCTGTTTTTAAAACTGCTCTTAAAAGATTATCCATACACCTCCTCAAGGGCAAAATTCAATTACAATTAGATGAAGAAAAGGTTTTAAAAGCAAATTAAGGATATAGAGGATACAATAAAACTTCTG
The DNA here is from genome assembly GCA_013400675.1 of Oxylabes madagascariensis. Classification (NCBI taxonomy): domain Eukaryota; kingdom Metazoa; phylum Chordata; class Aves; order Passeriformes; family Timaliidae; genus Oxylabes; species Oxylabes madagascariensis. Next base: position 14,435 of record VYZR01037842.1, on the reverse strand, counting down.
AAAATCTAATCAAAGCATTAAGATTCAAGGAGTAGCAATGAAAAAGGCAGAAAACCTCATTTGAACCAGTGAACGTGAATGCCACCAGTACACAAATAATCAGGACAAAGGACAAAATGGACTATTTTAAGGGCAACACAATGCAAATATTATAACTAGGAGTCCTACATGCTCCCTTGGTGCACATAAGTAACACAACATGTATACATGTGTCCCATGTTCTCACTTCCAGCGCTCGGGATGGGTTCTGCAGTTTAAGAGTCAGCTTGGGAAAGGACTCACCATTCTCCAAATGCTTGGTGTGGAAACAGTTCTCTTAAAGCACATTCAGATTGGCAGATAAGACTGATGGCATCAGTCTGACGGTGCCCAGGCTCTGTCTGCAGGGGCTGCAAAGTATTTCCTTGTACCCAATCAATTCAGCATCACAGCTGTTATCTACTTCATAAATCAGTCCTGTAATTCTATCCTGTATTAATTCACTTGGAGAGGGAAGTGTTCTACAACCCTTCTGAACTGAAACGTCAATGAAAACACAGCAAACAAGTCAAGGTACAAACCACGACTGGGAAAAAACAACACTCAAAAAGACCTCCAAACCAGTCCAAGTGATGCACAACAATTTCCCTTCCCCATTTTCAATCCTGTTGCAGTTCACTGCCACTAGTTTGCTATGGATATCACCAGGAAGCAAGGACAGCAGGGAAGATTGCTGTAGTGGTATTGGCTTTATTTCCACATGGAATCACACAATATCCTGAGTTGGAAGGGACCAACAAGGATCAATGAGTCCAGCTCCTGGCTCCACACAGGACCCCCCAAACAATCCCAGCCTGTGCTTGAGCCCATTGCCCAAATGCTCCTGGAGCTCTGGCAGCCTTGGGACCATCCCATTCCCTGTGGAGCCTGGGCGGTGTCTGACCACCCCCCCCTGGGGGAAGAACCTTTCCCTGATATCCACCTAACCCTCATTAACACCGCTCCAGCCACTCCCATGGGTCCTATCCCTCATCACAGAGAGCAGAGAACAGAGCTGCCCCTCAGGAGGAACTGCAGTTCACGATGAGCTCTGACCTCAGTCTCCCCCTTCTCTCCTGCAGGAATATTTCTGAAGATGCCCTGGAATAAAACTGCAGGTGGCATTTTGCCACCATCTACCCTTAGTTCAGTGCCCATTTAGAACAGACAGGTCCTGTGCACTCTGTGGATAGGGTTCCTCAAAAGGCAGCTCATAACAACATTTTATTTACATTTTTAGATCCTAAGCAGGGTTTAATTTCAAAATCCCACACCTGAAAAGTTTGGGTTCAGTTTACTCTGCACATCTGGGAATACCTCACGCAGCATCAGCGCCAGCAATGTTTTAAGATATTTTACTGTATAATCAGTAAAACCCTTGTTAACAAGAGCAGGATGAAATGATACATAATATACTTTATATTAAATGTATCAAAACTACTTTCTGCAACTATTTTACTCTGCTGACCTGTCCTTTTTTTCTCCTTAGCTCCATTATTTAAATGGATACCACATATTAAGGAACATAAGTGTCACACACAATAATTACTTTGACTCCACATCTCAGAAATTGTAGAGCTTTACCTGCACTACAAATGTTTTACACATACTACATACAGAAGTAGCTGCCAAAAGAAAACCCAAAAAGAAAATTTAGAAACTTAACCATTCCTACTATTTTCACTCCTCACAGACGTTACAGCAACACACATCTCAGAGGGGCCAAACTTTTCCAGAGTTTGTTTTTAAAGACCCAATAATGAACATGTACAACTTACAAAAAAAAGCTTATAAAGACGCAAAGTTATTAGAGGAGAACCTCTGTTGAAATGCGAGTCAGTCATGGTAGAGAGAAAAACATGCGTGTGTGTATATATTTTACCCCATTAAAATCATAGCTATCTGGCACTTTTTTAAATTTAATTGGAGGTTAAAGGGAAAGCATCTCCTACCAAGTCACAGTCCTGACCTGCTGTTAATCTTCAGCAGATCAACAGCCCAGCCTGTCAAAGGGCTTCCCGTGCTCAGTTTGACCATCAGGAACCTTTTAACTGCTCTTATCACATGATTAAGTTAGGAGAATTTTAAAACTTTCCACAATGCTTTCTGACATCAAAATGGGTGCTTTTTCTTCTTCAGATATGGCAGTTACCACAGAGACGATCCATAGTGGTTTATCTCCTCCCGCATCAATGGGTAGCGGCCTTCATCCACCTACTTTGATATTTTCAGTGTGAATTTGCTCCTTCTGGTCACGCCAGACAAAAAATCCTTATGTTACATGACATTAAGGAAACATCCATTTCAGTTGTGTTTGTAGAATCCTGTTAATCACCCTAAACCTGAACAAAAAGATTTCCTTCAGTGTATGACAGAAGTTGGCGTATTATTTACTGAACTCACTACGGAAAAGTAAGACAGCCTGGATGCCTAGAGAGCCTGCAAAGCCTAGCCATGAACGGCTTCTGCAAATTTATAACTTTAAATCAATATGAAATGTATGAAAAATTCAAGTGCAAACAAAAATCAGTAGACACATACACTCTCTCTCCTACAGAGTTTCTTCTTCAAATCCACTGGGTAAAAGCAAGGAACCCTATGGACACAGGCTGTGAGAGCTGGGGTTGATTCAGCCTGGGGAAAGCTCCAGGAAGAAATTCCAGCACCTTGCAGTACTGAAAGGGCTCCAAGAGAGCTGAAGAGAGGCTTTGGACAAGGCCATGGAATGACAGGACAAGGGGGAATGCTGTCCCACTGACAGCAGGCAGGGTTAGATGGGATATTGGGAAGAAATTCTTCCTTGTGAGGGTGGTGAGCCTCTGGTACAGGGTGCCCAGATCAGCTGTGGCTGCCCCACCCCTGGAAGTGTCCAAGACCAGGTTGGACGGGGCTTGGAGAAACCTGGTCTAGTGGAAGGTGCCTCTGCCCTTGGCAAAGGGTAGAACAGGATGGGCTCTAAGGTCCCTTCCAACCCAAACCAATCTGTGTTTCCATGAACTAAATGGATGCAGTTCTATCAACCTACAAGAAAACGGGAAAGACCTCCCTCCGTGTTCCCTGGAATAACCTCCAGCCCAACCATAGCGCCTGATCTCACTGGCACTAGTGAACCTCATGTAGAACCTATCTTACCACGGGCCACTGCTTGAGGAGCCCAGGTCTACAACTACACAGGGTGAGTCACCATACCTTTATGTCTGCACTCATGTTTCAATCCTACCTGCCTTGGGATACTGGAAAATCACTGGAATTTAGACAGTGGGAATACAGCAAAAGATGTCTCCTCCAGCACCATGTCCTATCTAATGCACACACATCTTGCACTGCAAACAAGCAAAGTTCAGCCACAGAAGCCACTCTGATGCCTCAACCAGCTTTGATCTCATAAGACAATTTTCACATTGTGATTTCTTGTCTTTCCATACCACATGACAAATTTCCTTAAGTGCTGAATAGAGAAATTAAGATCACATTTAAACTCCATCACATTTAACACACAATATCCTTTTTCATCAGCCTCAGTAAAGATGATTTAGGCATATTTAGAGTAACATTAACCACATTTCTTCTGTAGGGCAGTATTATTCTCAGAATAGACAACTGAATACCAGTTGCCATGCAAAATTGTCATTAAAATATGCTTCCAAACCTCCAAATTCCTATGTTAATAGTGTCATCATCAGAACATCTTTAAACCATATAAATGATTTGTCCTAATTAATTGATAAGGAAACTCAACCCAGGGGATTAGATGATGAATGGTACTGATTCCTGAAGTCTGTGACCATCTATTCTCAAGGGAACAGTAAAGTTAGAGGCTATAAAGTCATTTCAGCTTTTCCAGCTGGACTACACATTTCTATTTCTACCAGAAATCCAAATCCCCATCCTCTCACATTCAAACATCACGCTTGCACAGAAATTGTTATTGTACCATTCACATAAGGGAATTCTGCTGGTATTGACATTTGCCTGCTGTCCCAGAAATTCTCATCAGCTCAGGTACTGAGAAAAGCTGGAAATGATCCACAAATTACTGGTTTACCATGCTTTCAGTAGGTCTGAGTTTTCTTTGGGCTCATCACATAAATTCAGATAAAACAAGTTAACAGACTATCAGCAGTATCCACAAGAAAATTTAAAATTTCAGCAATATTAGTATGGATGTTTCAGAAAAAATGTGCATAGGTGGGAAGTCCTGGTTTTGACTTTGAACCACATCAACACCTCCTCAAAATGATTCATCCTCCAGAAGCTGAACGAGGGCATACTTAAACACCCATTACTATTCCCAAAATGAAAACCAGTAACTTTAAAGAGTCACTGCAACCTGTGCTTGTGAGAAAGACACCGACTGACCCAAATTTACAGAGCTGCCTGTTATGTGTTTCAATGTAATAAATCAATCCCATAACAAAAGTGCACTAAAACACTGTCAGAAAAAAGGAGGCAGCAGCTACACCTAAATGCAGATGCAAATAGAGTGTATCTTGAACAATAATTTTCAACTTTTTCAACAAAACTAAAAGCAACTCACCCTACAATTCTGCCTGTTCCTGATCTCCCCTTGAAAACAATTACAATTAAAATCACCAGTGACCTCAAAACTAATTATTTCTCACTATATTATTTGGAATTCAATAATTTGCTTCTGGCAAGACATCTACTTCAATGTATGCTCACAATTTAGATACAGTAGTATACTTTTTTCTAGCAGCACAAAAATCCTTAATAGGAAACAATGCTGGAGTTTTCCTTGTTTTGTTTTGTTTTTTTCTTGTAGCACTGGCCTGTCCAGTCAGGACTTCAGTTCCACACTACTCTGCTACTCAGGCCTTGCAAAGGCTGGAAATCTTCGCGGCATCACCTTTGATGATTTCACACAAGATCAAAGTATGTAGCAAGCAGACACTAGAGCTCTGAAATCTCTGAAATCACTATAAAATTCAAGTGACACTCTCCACTCTGGATTAATGGGAGATTGACTGTGTAAATTAATCATTAAACAGGCAGGTGCACAACTCTGGCAGGAAACATGCCGCACCTTGCTGCAAAAAACCTTCACAAAACCACCTTGAAAAGTTTATTTTAGAAGAACTCAAACACATTCTTGATTGTAACAAGCAATGAAATCTAAAAGCTGTGCCCAGGGTAAACCTGAATCATAGATTTTCCTTAGATAGGGCAGTTACATTCAAAATATCTGGGAGCAGTGCCATGACACCAACATGCGGAAAATGACCAAACTGTGCAAGAGATAATGACACAAGCACAAAGAAACTGAGGGAAAAAAAAAAAAAATCACACTAAAGCCACTCAATACACAGCTAATCCACTGCAGGAGTAATTTTTTCATTGCAATGACTGAAAACTAAACAGCTTTTAATCACAAAGTAATTGAAGACATGATTATTCCTTCCCTTTACCATGGAATAATATTAAACCCACTCTAAATTTTCTGAATGTTAAAATAGCTCTCAGTTTCTGTATTTGAGCTTATAAAAGGAGTTTACAAAAAAGACTAATTCATCTGTGCCAAGCTTCTCATTCTTTGAGTAGACAAGCACCACCGTGGAGACAGATATTAAATTTTCAGTCAATAGAAACACTAATAAGAAACTCTTCCAAAGAGTGTTTTCTAGCACAGCTTTCCTTATTTTGTTTCCTTTCAGCTTACAGAAACTAGTAAAGGAAAAAAGAAGGTTTCTGAAAATCAGGAAACAGAGTGCAAAGACAAATAATAAAAAATCTGTGATTTTCACACCTGTATTTGTACATCCTGCGTAAGTCTCTATGTAAAGCTGAGCAGCACTGTCTAAAGGTAAAGGTCATTACGGGTAATTTTCACCCCAAAGAGGATGTGTAACACCCTGTTACACACGAAGCAACAACCCCTATTTAAATTTTTGCAACATGCACTGAGCACACCCGAGATGAGTTTGTGTACAGCAATGCTTTACTTCTGCAGCTGTGAGCCCAGCAGGCACGGCAGGGAATAAAAGGTAGTTTACACATTGGAAAACCCGTGACTGGAATGCCCAGACCACCTCTGTCAGCATGGTATCCCCTAAACCAGCTTAATTCCTCTTCTGCATTTTCAGGGAACTGAAATTTCTGAATCCGGTGATACTGCAGGAAACGTGTTTTACCAAGTGAAGCCACAACCAGGACCAGAATGTTTTCCAGATCCCGGGGTGCCCAAGAAGTACTTCTCACAATCTGTTCTGGAGATCAGCTGCCCCTCTTTAACAGGAATATTTCTCAGTTCGTCAGCAAAACATTTAAATTCTTCTTCATCATGCACATGCACTGAGACGCTATTATCAGCCCAAAACAGAGCCCATTTTCTTTAAATTATTCTCCAAATCTCCCAGTATGCCAATGTCCCAAATTTAGTTATCAGATTGCTACACGAAGCCTGTTCTGTGCGCAATTAAGGGCTCGTAACAACCCCAATGACGTCACAACTCTGCAATAAGGACAGAGCCCTTACGTTCTGCTTATCCCAAGCATTTCACATTCCTCAAGCCCAAACTGTACCTGGAATCATCTGTATGCAGCACACACCCACCAAAACCTTGGCAAGCAACCTGCCTCTCCATCAAATAAATATTTATTTTAAGCAAAGGGAGGAAAAGTGACAGTCTCAAGTAGATCTAAAGGAACTTCTGCAAGGATCAGCCATAAACAAAGCAAGGGAACAATAGCAGGAAACAAAAAGCAAACATCGTTACTGCTCCAGTGTTTCCATGATTAAATGAGTATTTCATTCAAAACTGTGCACAAAAGCAAATGATCATCTCTATTCGGTGCTGTAAAATTGATTACCGAATATTCCAGCCCTGCTTCCAAGATGCTGCAGTGGTTTAATGGGCAGATGTGAGCACGTGGCTGTGCAAGAACAAAGAACTGGCATAAAACTGCTGTGGTCCTTCTAACAGTGAATTCCAGTTTGGAGCAGCACCCTCCTCCCCCAAAACTACTTCACTTACAAAATCACATCATTTTCAACTCCATCTTCTGCCTGGTTTACTCTGTTTTTTCACTACGCTTTAGAAGATGAGATTTAAAACCTCCTACTTGCTGGGAACATTTTGAGTGCAGGAAAAAAAAGCAAAGCTATACCCGGCCAAGAAGGTAATTCCAAGTGCTGTGCTTAGAACCACAAATCAGAAAAAAATTCTTCAAGAAAACTGTTCAAGAAAAGAGGACCCAAGGGTATCCTAAATGAATACAGTTAGACAACCGCTTGGTCAGCAGCAGCATTATCTAAACATAGGATTTTCAGCAGGAATTTCATAGACATTTTAGGCACAGAAGTCTCAGGGTTTGAAGTTGATTGCTCCCAAAGGCTTCCGAGGAGCAAGCCAGGAAAGTCAAATCCATCACATACATTCCAAGTATTATTTAAATTTGTCAGGACACAGGATTAAAAGATTGCTGGTCCTAGATTTTTTTTTTTTTTTTCAATTAAAGAAAGCAACTATTTTCTGTGAAAACAGTGTTAACCTCAGTCATTTTTTGGTATTTCAGTTTAAGTTATTTACATTAAATGTAAATTGATGAAGATAGTAATAAACACCTGGTTAGACCGAGTTTATTTCATTAGTTGCCAAGAGAGGCTGTGGCTGCCCCATTCCTGGAAGTGTTCAAGATCAGGTTGGACAGGGTTTGGAGCAACCCGGTCTAATGGAAGGTGTCCCTGCCCACGTCAGGGGGTTAGAATGAGAAGAGCTTTAAGAATCCTTTCAACCCAAACCATTTTGTGATTCTCTTGCATCCAAAACAAAAGGAACAACTGAGACAGAAATACTGGAAAAATCTAGAGCAGTGTCAGACAACTGCTAAGGGAACAGGCAGGTATTCCCTGATACTCATAGAAACAGAGAAATGAGACAGAAATGGTGACCGCTGCAGATAAGGAGGTGTTTGTAAGTCTAAGTCAGTGATATGTCTCTGGATTTGGCAGGCAGAGGAACGTTATCCTTTATCTGCTCTGTTCCAGGAGGTCTCATGCTCAGATGTGCTCAGCAGGAAGACAGGAACAGGACAGGACTTACTCCTCTCTTTCACACACGAAGCGTTCAGTAATTCCAACAACTAAACCTCCAATAGGGAAAGCACTGGATGTGTGTGAAGCAGAGATGATGGGGAGGATCCAGCATGAGCTGTTTTGTCTGACTGCTCTGAATTTTCCACTTCTGCCTCCTTACTATAAAGCAGACTGAAAATAAGCAGTGAGCTTATTGCAAACATTAACAAAAACTCCCGCAAGTCAAATACTTATGCGGCTCGTTTAGTGCACGGCAAAAACTGCGGAACAACTCAGATATTTCAAAAATACTGAATTATTTCACAGGTGAAGTTTTGTTCTTAAAGCAGTCCTAGTAAAATATCGGATTGTCAGATAAAACAGTTAGAGGAGCAATAACACAGAATTCAGATTAAATATTAGCCATGAGCTTCTCAATGAACAGATCATTTAAATAGAATCATGGAATGGTTTGGGTGGGAAAGGNTGTCTGACTGCTCTGAATTTTCCACTTCTGCCTCCTTACTATAAAGCAGACTGAAAATAAGCAGTGAGCTTATTGCAAACATTAACAAAAACTCCCGCAAGTCAAATACTTATGCGGCTCGTTTAGTGCACGGCAAAAACTGCGGAACAACTCAGATATTTCAAAAATACTGAATTATTTCACAGGTGAAGTTTTGTTCTTAAAGCAGTCCTAGTAAAATATCGGATTGTCAGATAAAACAGTTAGAGGAGCAATAACACAGAATTCAGATTAAATATTAGCCATGAGCTTCTCAATGAACAGATCATTTAAATAGAATCATGGAATGGTTTGGGTGGGAAAGGACCTTAAAGACCATCCGGTCCCATGCCCCTGCCATGGGCAGGGGATCCTTCCACTAGACCAGGTTGCTCCAAGCCACAAAATACATAAAATTTATATATTATATACATGTAGGGATACACAGAAATACAGATAAGTATGCATAAAGATATACACACATACCTCCAAGAACTAAATAAAACCATGTAATTGTGCCCTTTTTTTCAGTGTATTCACTAAAATTGTTTATGTTTAAGTATCTCCTACTTGAATAGCTTATTCTTTTTTACCAGTACACAGTGTTTGAGTGAGTCTTTCATTAAGCAGCAAAGAAGACAAAATCATTTTAATGCACAATAATATCCTAATGAAAACAGAGAAACAGAATGGGGATCAGGCACAAAAGCAGACCCTAGATCTAATTCGAGCACTTAAACTGATTTGATTCAAATCGCCAGCATCCTTAGATCTTTTAAGCAGCTTCCTGACCTTCCTAAATGTACAAACTGCCTCAGGTAGCTTTTTAAAGACAATAGTTTGCATTTAAGCTTTTGGCCAAAAGTTCCTATTTATTTAACAAAGAGAATTGTGATAGTTCTTTTCCAGCTCCCAACTTTCTCAGGCTGTGATTTACACAAATCTTGAAATAAAATTCTTCTTCACTGTAATATTCTTTGGCCAAGGACACTCTATTACCACCAAGTCCTTCATAACATTTAATCAGCAACACATAACTGCTCCCACTATATTAATAAAAAGGGAGTTTAAAGGATACACTCTAATCTTTTTTTTTTACTCTCCAACTGTCAGGTTGAACGGTTAAGTCCTGCTTAGCATTTGCCATCTCCACCACAAAAAAAGTACTACCATGAAAGGAGCACCAGTACCTTTACATACAAAATCCATACTCCTGGAATTATGTGGTATTCGATTATAAAGTCAAAATATTATTTTCAGCTACTTTCATACATCAAATTGCCCCTCATTGAGCCTACACACACAATCCACATACACTGACTGTTCAAGGAGTCAATCATTATCCTGAATTTGTTAATCCAACCCTTTACAATCTCAGGACAATAAATCTATGTGAACCAGAGGTCATTTCTTGCCCTGTGCTTTATGTGCCTTGTCTGGTGAGGAGCAGCTGAGGGACCTGGGGAGGCTCAGCCTGGAAAAACTCAGGCAGTCAGAATGAGAAGAGCTCATCTCACTCACTCTCTAAAACTCCCTGACAGGAGGGTGCAGCCAAGGGGAGTCGGGCTCTGCTCCCAGGGAGCAAGGGACAGGACCAAGAGAAAATAGCCTCAAGTTGCACTTGTGGTGGGGGTTAGACTGGATACTGGAGTAAACGTCCTCATGGAAAGGTCGGTCAGGCATTGGAACAGACTGCCCAGGAAAGTGGCTGAGTTCCCATCCCCAGAAGTTCTCAAAAACGTGGATATGGTTAGTGGTGGTCTTGGCAGTGCTGGGGAGCAGCTGCACCCCATGATCTTAAGAGGACTTTTCCAACCTTAAGTCCTTCCACTAATTAGGCAGCTAGCTGACAACTCAGTTTAGGCAGGACAAGAGGTTGTGTCACTGAGCTGCCGATAGTGCTTTGAAGAGTCTGTTAACCAAGTGTGCAGCATCTTTTAGATTGTACAATAATCAATGCTGCCAATTTCATTCTCAAGTTTGGAGCTCCAAAACTCCCACTGCTCCAAATGTTATCTCAGGATGCTGCTGCAGCTCTGTGACAGGGGAATTTCTCATCCCTCCCAGCAGAAGCTCCTCTCCTGCCCGAATCATGGCAGCTCAAAGCCCACAGCAGCCTCCAGCCAGCCCAGAGCCCTCTGGAGGCTTGTACTGAAATAGAAGACACATTCTGTGTTTTCTACTTCAGCTTCCGTTAACACCAAGATGTTTATCTTTGAACAACTACAGTGGCTGCTTCCACATCTTAAAAAAAAGTCACCTGAAGTCCTTCCTAAATCAGCCTTCTACCTCTAAAGAGCACCACTGATCTAGGGCGTGTTACTCATACATCTGACTGCAATCTAAAAAAAAGATTTCCCAAGGAGAAAGGGAAACGGAATATTAGCAGACTGCAACTCACTGCTACAATGTTCATCCTTCACTGCCAACGCAAAAAGATGTGAGAGATTAGTAGGTTAGTGAAGCACAAGGTGTATCTTTGCAATGTAAATCAAAACAGTCAAGGCCACAAATACAGACATCATATACATCTAGATAAGATAGAATGATTAACATACCAAATGTAATTGCACCTCTCAGTCCAGCAGATAAGCACATGGAATAAGCTGCACTTAGAAAATAATTTTCACCTGCTCTTCTAGTTCCCATTTGTACCTACAGCATCTAATAACACATTAAGTCCTTTAAAGCCAAACACTTGACAGCCGTGAACCAAAAAAAACCCTTCTGCAGAGACAATACAGACAGAGCAAACTCAAGGCATGTGGAAGAAGACATGTGACTGCAAAACTCTGAACAGTGCTTGTTTGCACTCCTCAGAGCTCCAAGTTCAAAAACATTACTAGAAATTTCAACTCCTTAATACACTAATTAACAGATAAGTAAACCATCTACAGATAAAAAACATGTATTACATTTTCAGGCAAAATTTTAGACCAGAATTATATGCGAGAACAAAAAAAGTTTTATCAAAACAGTTAAGAGGATAAAAAAATGAGGTTCTATTAGCAGCGAATATATAACAATTCTTTTTTTTTTACTTGGCATTACCATTTGGAAAAGAAGCCTCTCAAATACAGTCCCCTTAAAATGACAAATATCCTAAGTTTCTCCAAGAAAGTAACAGATATGAAGCTTCTCCTTAAAGCTCTCTCCCAGCTATAAGAAAATGCTTATCATGACAGTGGCAGAAAGACATTAAAAAGGCAGGTTTGGACTTCCAGGGCTTGCCTAGCCTGGAACTGTTTCCTTACAAAATCCCTTTCAAACTGTTTGCAACACATACTCATCTACAGACTGTCAATAAATATGAATAAAAAAATTAAAGTCTTTCTCTTCCATGAGTTCAGGTTATACAGACAGTTACCATCCTCCCAAATCCATAAGGAACATCATCAAAGGGTGCTTGGTACTTTCAGTAGCTCCCCAAGAAAGCTGTCATTGCCTAGGATAATCATCCCTCTTTGCCAGGAATCAGCCCTGCCAGGGAATTCACCTAATGCATGCAGACACACACACACTGGCTCTCTAACTGCCACAGCTGATGAATCCAAGGCAGGTAACCATCTTACAGAAACCCTTGCCATAACAGAAAAGCCAGGAACCATCCCTAGCCTATTTCCATGAAGAATTCCATTTTCTCATCCAGTGGGATATACTTCAGACACACAACTCAACCAAGTAACCCAAAACTAAAAGAGCTGGCTCCAGCACCGCAAAAACGCACTTTCCATCATCATATAGCCCAAAAATCACTGTCCTGTGATTCCCTCATTCCCACATAGGGTCATTTGACCATGGCCTGGATCAGTGCAGAGCCAGGGGGTTCCATCCTGCTGCCTAGAACCCTCCTTTACCCTTTTGTTCCTCAGAAAAAAAAACAACTCTGAAGCAGCAGGACTCTCCCAATACCTTCTGTCCTTTTCAATCCCCTCCCACTGCCCAGTCTTGTCTCCCCACAAGCCCAGGAGCTTTCTTCCACCAGGCTGCTATTCCCACTGTCCACCCCCAAGAGCTAGCAGCATTACAGCTCCAGAAAACGAGCCCCCCAAATGCCAGCTACTCCCATAAGGATATTGCCTCTCTCCCCTGCACATACCTCTCCTGAAATAACCTTTAACCAAAACCAGCACCTGCTGATCTGCCAAGAGGAGCTTCCTTAACTTCCCCCCAAACACCTCTAGAGTCTCCACCCAGCCCTAACGCCCACTTGCACACCCTTCCCCTCCAACCTGTTCTGAGTCTGATCTTGACCCACCTGCACACTAGTCTTTCTCCCCGCCCAGGAACTGGCCCCACACCCACGCAGTCCTCCTCTGTCCACCTGCTCCTCACCACTCCCATCTGCTTCCAGCTCCAGCCGTATCCACGCACAAAGCCACGCCCATTCACCCACCATCCTAAGACTTCCATTTATACAGTCCCCAAACCTAATTCTGATGCCAAAAAATATCCCCCTACTCACACCCCTTACTTTCTGTCCAGACCTACAAAAACTTAAACCCAACATTTTCCTGGCTCTGCAATCCATCACACGCAGACCCCCACACTGACCCAGTGCCCTACAACCTACAAAGCACCTTAGAGTCACAACTGATTGCCAGTTATACCTCTGCAGCCCCAGCCAACCAACACCAAAAATTCAGTCCCCTCAGAGGTGCCTCTCTGCATTACAAACATCCTGTACTCACCGACTGGGGCACTCAACATCCACATCTCATTGCTCCCAGACCTCCCTCAGGAAGCCCCAACCACTGACATCCTCTGTGGACCTCCAGAGCTAGCCTTCCACACTGTCACCCCATCACACCCACGCTGCTATTACCCCCAGGCCTGTTTCCACACATCCATCTCTCCTTCTTCCAAACCCCTTTTGTCCCCCTGCATGGCTCCTGCCCATCCCTTTACATCCACATCCCCCTGAATCGGCCTAACGCTCACACCCTCATTGCCCAGAGACCCAGTCCCTATTGTCTCCTCAACACGCTCCTATCCTGCTCTAACACCTGCATCCTTACCGCCACCTGGACCTGCCCCTCGCCTTTATCATCACCTGAGTGTCTCTCACCATCCCCTTGACCTGCCACTCACCTTTAGTGTCACTTCCATCTGCCACTCACCTTTAAGCTCACCTGGACCCGCCCCTCAGCTTTACTGTCACCCAGCCTTCCCCTGGCACCACGACCCTACTGCCCTCACTCATCCCCGGACCGCCCTCAGCCTCCCACCCCGTTGGACTCCCCAAACCTGCTTCTCGTGCCCACCTCCCTATTTCCCTCGTGCTCCTTTGGGCGACCTGACCCGGGTCACCGAGCCACTGCTGCGTCCCGTCCTTTCTCCCTTGCCCCGTCTCTCACCCCCATCCCTGACGTGGCTGTCACACGCTCCCCTCCGTACCCCAAACCAGCCCGAGCCCCGTGGTCCAAACGAACTCCTCACTCCAACCAGCCCCGAACCCTCGAACCAGCCTTTCATCCCCGCACCCCAAACCTGACCCCTCATTCCTGAACCAGCTCCGAACCCCGAGCCAGTCCCGAACCCCGAACCAACCCCGAGCCGGCCCCTCAACCCCCGTCCACACCGACCCCCGGCACGTCCCCGCCCCCGCCCCGCGGGCTCTCACCTGAAGCGTCCCCCGCAGTGCTGGCACTGGTC
>VYZR01037831.1:1515-31465 GCA_013400675.1 Oxylabes madagascariensis | reverse complement strand
CTTGATGCTTTGGGACTTAATTGCTGATAGGTTAATATGTTTAATTGGATTAATCTGCTATTTTGAACTGACTTTTTAGATAAAAATTACTTCCTACCCTCACATGAACACAATAGCTTTTACAATACAATGGGCAGGATGTCCTAAAGGTTGTTTGTGTTTGTTTATTTATTGTAACAGCAGCCAAAATGGCAATACTGGAACATGATCTATTTCTGAAAAATAAAATAATAAAAATCCCAGCCTCTCCCCCCCCCAATAAAATATCCTGAAGAACAAACAACAAAAAAGGCACACACACAGCCAGCAGACTGTAGACAGCTACTGCTTTTTCAGCTCTCCACTGAGTCTGTGTCACAGCACCTGCTCAAAGGCCTGCTGCACTATCTCCCTGCAGCATTATCTCCCCAAATATCTCCCTCAACTACAGCCAACAATGGTCCTACATTCATATTTCAGTCGCCTTCAAGCACTTGTCCACAACATAAACAGCACCTCGCCTACAGTTCAATCCAGTACTAAAATCCAGTCTACAATAATAAATGGATTCAGTAATTTTTGCCAGGCTTTGGAAGACTCCACTTACTTAGTGTGGATCGATAACTCCTTGGCAATGAGTCCTGAAGACTTTCTGGTGACAGGAACTATCATGAGGATTAATCAGCACAGAAAAGGCTGAAGCACCAGTGTGGTACAGCAATTGATGGAAGACTTTAAAAAAAGGAAATTAAAAAAAGTAAGTTGGCCAGACCAAAATTGTTCTGTTCCAGATTCAGGAGGATTTTTTTTTTTTCCAGGGTACAGGTCATTTCATCCCAATATGGACATCTGAAAAAGGCCAAACAATGTGCACCCTACCGGTGTTTACTTTTCCCCACTAACTACAAAAGGAGGGTGAGGTCATTAGCCAAGATCCAGACACCAATCTTGCAGATGTCTTGCATCAGGGCGAGATGAATCCTACCCAAAAATCTCACCGGATAAGGCCATTTCCTCACAGATCTCCTTACAGACACACACGCCTCAGGGAGGGTATGCTGCAGCCTGCAGCAGGGATCCTCCTGAGGAGACCGAGGTGTTCTGGCAGCCATCCTGGGATTTGGACATGTGAGCCAGCCTCAGAAATGGAAGGTCTGTCACCTCCTCCAGACAACACATGCACTGCACCACCACCAACAGTCCCTCCATTCGCAGAGGCAAGGGTATCACAAAAGCAGAAAATTAAAACTGATCGAGGCAAAAGACTGTCATTCTCATGAAGTAATACAAAAGTACATCCTTTTTTCTTGAAGGAGAGAGGCAGCTGGTGAGCCCTTCCTAGTGATTTTATGCAGCTGGCATCAATTACCACTTTAAGCCATTATCTGTGAATACAAACTCCCATTGAAACTCTCTTTGTCTTCCCTCTGATGGAGCTGGTGGAAGTGTTTTATACTTTTACATTCACTGTCTGTTTGTGACAGCATGTCTGATTACCAGTAATTTTTGCAGTTAGCTATACTTCTGCAAGACTCACGTGGTTAAATCAAGCTTGGAGCAGCTTTCCTCTCCCTTTCCATGTGTTTGCCTTCAGAGACTAAACGGACATGCCAGCATCCCTAGGGGCTTCTAACTGCAACACTCTTTTACCAAAATAAACTTGCCTGTAAGATTAAAACCTGCCTATGACTTCCGCCTATGTACATTCAGATAATTTTTAACCATTTGAATTGGCACAGCAAAAATAAACCCAGGTGTGTTACCTCTCAGCCTACCACCCAGCAGCACCTGATCAGGTTGCTTACTGCTCCACCACAAAGCTCAACATCCCTTGCTCTTCCATTCGGCATCGCACACTAAACATCACTGGGGGGTTTTCTGCATGCAGATGGCTAATCAATGACTTGTTGTTTTTAATACTTCAGCATTTATAAAATTGCAATGATTTAAGTAGCTGAAGATTTAAGTATCTGACTGTGGTTGCCACTGGAGAAACTCTCAGTCAAAAAACGCTACTAACTAGCGCAAATCCATGTAAGGAAGATTATCAGCTGTCTTCCAAAGGTAACACACCACCTTATTTTCTTTCAATAATAGTGATGCATCATTATTGGAAGAAAACACTGCTTATTTACACAAACTTTTAGAAGATAAGGAATTCAGAAACATTTTGCTGGACGTTTCTGTGGTATGGAAAATAAGAGAACTAAGCCCTAGATATGTCAGAATCAGGGAGGACATAACAAAAGGAAAAGAAAAATCACTGCAAGTCTGTCCTTAAACATCATTGTCTAGATGCCTCAGGAGACCAAGCACAACAGTCCTGACCTGTTCCAGCACTAGAACAAGTATGAGACCCCTATGAGAAACGGTCTCTGAGAAACACACCTGGAGGAGTAAGGGGGAAATAAGACTGTTTCCCAAGCTCTATAGCACAATGAAATTATTTCAGGACCTGAATTTTAAAATTTAAAAAAACCCAAACCTCTCAAAGATAGAGCAAAGACATGTCTCAGGGCAGGCAAGAGGTGACTTTCCATCCAAACTCCCCCACCTGGAAGATCTGTCTGATCACTGCCCCTGGCTGGATATTTATTCTGCCAGCTCGAGGAGGAGAAACTCGGGACTATTTCCAAGGTTTTATTTACCCAAGTAATAAGATGAGGGGCAATGCGAATGAGAAAACACAGTCCAGCAAGGAAAAAGCAAGACAATATTCTGTGATAAAGAGAGCAAGTTTACTTATCCTACCAGATGATTTATATGCTGCCCTAAATCAGTGTGAAGCAGAATACAAATTGGTCCCTTCAGTAACTTTGCTTTTTGATTTAAGGAAGGAGACAGTGACAAATCTCAGCTCTCGCCGCACAAATGGCATCCAATCATTTTAAGCTACAACCCGGAGTTTTAAGAATTAATATCACTACCAAACAGTGCAGAGTCAAACACACCAGCAAAATGGGATGGAATAAGGGAAGCCTTCAAATCTCCTTTCCTTTGCTTTCCCTGTACTGCTCACAAAGCTTTGCCTGTCTGTACCCATGGAGCTGTCCTGCCTGGAGAATGGCAGCTGGCAATACTCTGCCTGGGGTTTCAGAGTAAGCTCAGTTCCTGAGGATCACAAGCTCCAGTGGTACCTCCTGGAATTTGGGAATATTGAGATCACGGCAGAGTTGGGATCTGTGTAGAGGGGCAGGCAGCAGCCTCAGCCCAACACTGGGAGTGAAAAGGCACTGCTTACCCATGGATCTCCAGAGCAGTGGAGAGGAAACCAGTTTGCCTTCAAAAGTATCAAAATGATAATGATTTGGCCTTTTTTTTACCATTTGCCCTGACACGCCAGTTGAAGAAAAACAGAAGTCCAAAAGAAGCACAGTTTATTTTCCTTTCTGCTTCCTCTCACTTTTCTTTTCTACCTCCCACTCAACAGCATCAAAAAANAAAAAAAAAAAAAAAAGGTCCTAAAAGACACCAAAACCACAAACAAAATTCTTCCTGGATAAATCAAATCACAACACCAGCTTTTGCAAACTTTGCTTGAGTGTCACAGCCTCCCTCCTCTTTGCACCCCAGACCTGGCCAGCATCCATTTGGTGCAGAATCTGTCCAGGACAGAGAAAGTCTGAATAGAGCCTAGCACAATAGGTGACCTTTTTCTGCTGCTGGAATCCATAATATATACACTCGTTAATAAAGTTCTCACACATGAGGGAGATGTTTTGGCAAGGAAAGTTGGGGCAGTATTGCACACAGCACAGTACTTGAACTGGGAGCTGTGGCGCTGCCTCCAAGCCGGGAAGGAGGTTGTAATTTCAGGAGGAACCAAACCACAGGAGAAATGATACACTGAGTGGGTAAGTCCCTGCCAGCGACTGCCAAGGTAGGAAGCTTGTATAAAGCAGAGCAGCTTGCAGCGCAGAGAGTGCAACGTGGAAAAACGTGATCCTCTCCAACATCACAATGAAGTGTTGGAATTGGGAATACGATATAAAAGAGTATGTAAGAAAAAATATCAAACACAGCTTCTTGGGAGGGAAAGTCTAAACCGTTTTAAATAAAATACTTTAATCAAGAAGTGCAATAAACATTTAACGAGTCCTTATACAATCCCTCCTAAATCTTAACTTTCATATTACACCCCATCCTTCTTGAGAGCCTTTTACAAGCCTCTGAGTTTTGTTACCCTCAAGCTAAAGACCTCATGTAAGTTTCTTTCCCACCTCTCTCCTGTGTTACCTTCTCACTCCCAGCATTCTCTGTGACTGTTTCACTTCACATGCAAGGTCTCTTTTTCACGGACCCCCTATCCACGTATTCTTCCCACCTTGGCATCAGCAAGTTAATTTCTCTGCACTGTCCTTGAAGTCCTTCCCAAACGCAGACTTCTCCAAGGCCTTCAGACTGTACCCTCTTAAGAAAGGCATCCATTGTGCCACACACGCAGTGACACTTACGGAGCACTAGCCATCCACCAAGCAGTGGCACGGGTGGTGAGCATCCCCCACTGCTGCCAGGAGGGTGCCTCAGCCTCTGCCCCTCATCCACATGCATGCACAGCCCATGCAGAGAAAGGGCTTCACGGGCTTTACCATTTGTGAGCGTTCTGGAAACCAGGCCTCCTGTCACTGTGAGCTGCCCACCAGCCTGCGAGCTGCTGCCGCTGCCGGCACAGAGCCATGCTGCCAGGAACAGCAAAGCAGCAACGCTGCTCAGGCATGGTAATTGCAGAAGACGGCTGTGAAGCTTTCTCAAGGGTCAAAAAACCCTTACTTTTGTGAGGACTGGCTGGCAGAACAGTGCTGTCCTTATGACCACATTCAGTTACCTTCAGTGGCAACATTTCAACAAGCAGGTGAGAAACACTTCCGAACACACACAACACAGAAGCCGCTTTGTCTCCCCTTGGCACAACACCCTCTCTACCGCACTCTAAAGGCACCGTTTGAAACAAGCAAGCAAATGAGCCAAGTTGCTCACGACAGTGCCATCACTGAGGCTGCAGCCACAGAGCGACAGCTAAATTAGCGGACAAAGAGGCAGGAGGAAGGACTGGCTCCTAAGCAGGGTCCCAGCTCTCCCCAAGGAGCCTGTGTAGCAGCATTGTGCAGGAGACGGAATCACGTGCAGGCAGGAAGGAGCCAAAAACCACGTGAAGACAATACTTGTCTGTTGTCTCCCCCCTAAACCACCTCCTCTGCCAGTCACTTTGACAACAATATTTTCTTTCTTGCCTGATGTGCCTCCGGTGCCTTCACTGGTCACTGAATGAGCTGCTCAGAAGGCACAGAAACCACACCACTGCTGACCTCCCTCAATAAAATCCCGGGATGCCATAGGCTTTTCCAAAGACAACCAAGAGAGAAACCTCCTAAGGGCAAATCCCTTCAACTATTTCCAAGGCTAATTCCTTGATCCTAGTCATGATTACTTAAAAGAGTTTCCTGGTCAGATGGCATGTTTGTCCCAGCTATACAATTCAACTGTCCATCCTCATCAAGCCTAAATTACTTACAAGTTACACAACAAGCTAGCCTTATACTGACATCTTCAGAGCTCTCATAAAAGAGGGAAGAACTAGTCCCCTACTTTCATCACTATTATTTGCACTAAAAATGCCTGTTGCTATATAGGTTCTACATTCAGTCTCAGGTTTCTTGTGATCGGAACAAGCCCTTCCTAGCAGATATTAAAATTAAGTCTGTGTGTGAAAGAAAGAAATCTCCTTTATGCAAAGCTCCGGGCTCAGATAATTAGAGGAGATGCTGGAGAGAAAACAGGCTAATGCACAATGCCAAAATGTTGCACGGCTTTTCTACTTCCAATCTCAGCATGCATTCGATGCCAAGGAAAGCAGCATCTCAGGGGGAGACAGAGCCAAGGAAGGCATTTGCCCTGCTCTGCCCTGGGCAGTATGAAGCTCCACCGCTCCCACCTGGAGGGCAGATCTCCTTCCCAAAGGGATCAACACATGAGTCCCTCCCCACATGTGCAGTCCAGACGCTGCCGGGCTGCAGTTTGGACCTGGGAGATGTAAAAGGCTCCCGAGTCCTGCAGGTTTCATGCAGCTGGAGAGATTCAACAAGAAACCGAAGTTCTGACTTGAGACTAAGCTTTAAACTTAGAGGGAGGCAGAAGGCAAACATCCGAGAGGAGAGGAAACAAAAGGTTGAAATGACAGAAAGCAGATTTCCTATGCACCAAATGCACCACACAGACATTATATTAGCAGAAATATAAGCCAAGAACGTAAAATACATCAAAATTAGCAGTTCTGGCATAACACTAATGTTCTTCTAGAATATACGTAGTGAAAATCTATAATTATACAAAGACACTCATTTCCTTACAGGTCACATTTGTTCAATATACAGCCTCACAACCACACTGACCAACAAGTTTTGTGGATAAACAGGGAAGAGGAATTTTTTTACAACCCCTCTTTCATTTCATACATTGAAGGAAACCCGAATGCTACAAGACAAATAAAATATCCCAACAGTTTGGGGTAACAAATACAACAGCTATAACCATGCACACCCGAACAGGAACAGAACAAATGAGAGGACGGAAAAGTAATCCCACTTGGGCTTCCGTCAGGGCTGTTTCACATAGGATCTTTTATCAAAATGAAATGGGGCTGGAGAAGTAGTTTACAGGAGAAACTCAGCAACTCTATCACATGCCACCATTTCTTTCCTGAAGGGCCTGGCACTGCTCAGTGCATGATATTATTTAGGCCAAAAGCAAACAGACAGATTTGCAAAGAGAAGGGGCAGACTGGCAATGGCACTCCAAAATCAATCACACATTAAAAAATAAAATTAAAAACAAAAATTAAAAACAAACAAAAAATTCCCAAACCAAAACAAACAAACCCACCAAAAACAAAAACAAACCCAAAACACAGGGCAGCACAAACAAGTACCACCACAATTGCCGGCAGTGAGCAGCTGGTAGCCATGAAACAAGTACCTCATACATCCAGGAGACACAGTCCCACCAGTGACCTTTACCCCTCAACAGGACAAATACCACCTCAGGTGGACACACCTGTCCCTCACAGGCACCTTTCTCCCATGATAAATTGCAGATCCCCAGGTCACTCACACTCCAGGCTTCAGCACAACCACTGTATCTTTAAAACTAGGCAGAATGAATCCAGGCTTTGGTCACTGGCAGCATCAATGGTTAAGATAAGCAAACAGCTGCTGGAAGACTACAAGTTTTATTATGGTCTTGGTCTTCTGACCCCAAATCAACTAGTAGGTGGAAGAAGTACTTTGTAACATATTGCTAATCCCTCAGCTGTCCACATTCCCTAAGTCTTCTAATGCTTTAATTAAGGGAACTGTCCTCATTAAAATGCTGCGAGCACAGCAATTTTTCCTTCCAAATATTTAAAACTGTCTGCAACACTAACAAAGCCCTGCATTTTGCCAGAAAATGAGCCTTAAGAAAAGCCCCAAACCTGAAATCGCTGCACTTTCTTTGCAGCCCACCAATCCACTTCTATAAAGTGACATACACTTCACTGAGCCTGCTACTATGAAGAAATGGATTTAACATGTCTTTTCTAAAGCGGCATGCCTTTGTCTAAGGTACACCTGCCAGGTGAAACTACTTCTAACAGATAGCCATCACATCCACAAACACAGAAGGGAAGACACTGGCTTAGGAATACCCATACTTAACGCCCATTTTTAGTGCAGCCGGTAACCTATGCTCTGTTTCACACCCACAAAAGGAAAACTCAAAATTCTGCACTATGCTACAGCTTCCAAAAATCTTCTTGTAAGCAAAGATTGGTGTGAGATCATGATCTGACTTATTCAACACAAGGTTTCTTTTGTGAAGCAGCCAAAATATGTAAATTGCCCATGAATAAAAGAAATCATCCGATCTGTACATGTGTCTTACAAACACGATTGAATGACACAGTGTGAGAGCACAAGTCCTTACAGGTTTTAATTTCAGGTAATCTTTGCCTAAAGGTTAAACACTTTAGCTCCTCTGGTCCAATATTAGTCACCGCTCAGCCTCTGTCAGTAATCCACAGCCTTTCCCCCTGCCGTACACAGAGAAAGGACGGCAAATCCAAAATGCCAGGTGCCAATAGGGAGGACCCGAGAGGTTCAAATGCCCATTCCTCTCACCTGATGATGGACAAAAGGGAATGCAAAAACAGCTGTGACACCTGCCCACTGTTGTGTGTTTGAGAAACAGGCTGAATAAACCACTGCCTGCGCAGACCATGGGTAGCTTGGGATGAGGAGAAGGGACAAGACCAGACCAAGCCCTACAGGTTTGTCAAATTCAATTTTCAATATACTCCAGAAAATGCCCTTGGTGCCTTACACCAACATTGCAAGCAAAGACTGCTTAAAAAGCTGGAGGGAGGAGGCTCGCTCCGACTCCCTTTGCCACCATCTCCACCTTCTCTTCCCTCTCTGTTTTTGGCTGCTCCTCATAACAGTGAAAGAGCAGAAAACTAATATCAGGTCAGTAGCTGTGACAGCATCAGACCTGCAAAGACCTACTGAAACCTGTCCAAGCCCTTAAACCAACTGCTACTTCTTGGGAAGGAATGGGCTCCTTCTGGGGTAAACCCAGGCCCATGATGGATACCAGACTAGACTCGGGATTTCTGCTCCTCGCCGCTTTTCTTCATTCCCAAAATCCACAATGTAACAGCAGCTTTAAGTGTGAAAAAACAACACCATGGTCAGCTACTCTGTAGGAATAAACAAAAAATAACTAGAAGTATGTATGCTGAAGGCAGCTTTCCTGAAGCAGACCTCTCCAACTTGCTTGTTCATGTATGAATGAGATCCATGTTTATAACCCTAGGGGTTTTCAAAGCAAGAAGGAATATGGATATTATATTTTATCTCTAACATACACTTCTGCTCAAAAAACCAGCTCTTTTAAAAATGGGAAATCCATTACCAAATGATTTACAACTGACTGACAAGATGATGATGTCTGTAATTATCAGGTCCAATCATTCAAATTACAATTTACCAGCAGACACACAAACTATTTGATTCACAGTTAACATTTTTTCTTCAGCAATTGCCAGGTCCTTTCTAAAACAAGAGGGGAGACAGACAGCCTCTATCAGTAACAAATGCAGCTGCTGACGAGTGGAATTCAGGGATGTCTGAGAGGGGCAAATTTCCCTTCATGTCTGTGCCAAACCCTCCCAGAGGACGGATGACAAGCAGGGCTGCAACCAGAAGGCTTTTCCTTTGTGTTCAGACAGAACAACTGTTAGACAGGTACAAAGGTATAGCCACGTCTGGGCATGTGTGATAAGCGAGTTCTTTATAAAATTGGTTGCTGAGGTTTTGATTTTCTTTGGTAGATTAACGCTGACTTATGCACAGCATATAAAATCGCCCTGCACTGCCAAAGCTCTGTAAAGGCTGTGCACTTTAGTGTACAAGTTAAGTGCATTTGGCGCTCCGCTATGATGTACAAAATCATTTTCATGCAGCTGCCAGCAGAAGGGAGCTATATTCTTGGACCAGATGTTTTTGTTGTCGGTGCTGCCAAGCATGCCTGGAAACCTCACAGCTGAGCAGCACTGCAGGAGTGAATTAACAATGAATAGAGCCACAAGATGCTCATGTCCATCTATTAAATGGGGTGTCACAGTCCCCTCTCTCCCTTACTCCTGCTCTCTGAGCAAGGAAGCTGTGGATGGCCAACTAATTATTTACCTGTCTGAGAAGAAAAGCCTTTCTGCCTCCATCAGGAAAAATGAAGGCAACAAATGCTTGCAAATATTACACCCCAACTGCATTTGCCCTTAGCTGGGAAGGTGACAAAGAGACCTTGATTAACAGCCAAGAAAATAGGACTGGAAAAAATATAAAACAGCCCAAATGCTACAGTACATGTTTGTTTTTGCTGCTGGGCTGTGAACAGGCAAGCCTTTATTAAAAGGTATTTCACTTCAAAAATCAGAGCTGCTATGGCATCTCACTCTCCATTTTAAAAACAAACAGCTCAGATCCCAGCACAGGTCTCTCACTCTTGAGCTGAAATGCTGAGAGCAGGGGCAGGAGTTTGGGGACAGAAGTCGACTTCCCAACCTCAACACCAGCTTCCAGTGAGGCTCAGCTGCTCTTTGCCCTGCTGCCCCCATGCTGAAAAGCTCCTGCCAGACCCTAACCTGCCAGCATTGCCTTGTCTGTCACAACTGCATCACAACTAGCAGAGGGGACCTGCAGGGACCAAAATACCGAATGGTCAGACAGCTGCTTAAAAGTGCAGGTGTGCATGCACAGCAAGCAGCAAGCAGTCCAAACAGGAACAAGGGAGTCAGGCACCAACACTCGGATGCTGATGAGAAGAAAACGAGGTTTACTCAGTCCAAACTCTCCTTTGGCAGGCCCTACGTCAACCACAAAGCCCGTAAGAGAAACTGGAGAGGCCAGGCCACCTCACCCAGAAAGAAAAAGCCCTGCAATAGTCCGGAAAGATGTGGAAGCACATCCACCACTCCATCCAGGCTGCTGCAACCCTCCCCATGCAGAGATGGGTAACACCGCTTCCTCAGGCTTGTGGTCAGGGGTTCACTTTGGTTATTCTACTAGCTGGGCACCACACGTGTTCAGAGAGGAAGGGGACATAGAAGGGGGGGAACAGTGTATGCGTGTGTGTTATGAGCCTGCTGTGAGCTGCTCTGGAGGCTCTTTTCTCAAGCCGGCAGTTCAGACAGGCAAAACCCACTCCTGTAGCACAAGCCCCTATTAAAAAGTGAAACTCAGCAATCTGACCTGTAAAATAAATGCAGACATAACATGTTTTACTGAAATCCCCCCAATACATAACAGAATCTGATCTCCCTCAGAAAAGGTATTGGTTTGGCTTCCCCAGCCTGCAGCAGCCACCACCTCTCCTGTGCCAAGCATGGCCCCCCAGTCTGCCCAGCCAGCATCTGCATGGGAACTTCACCCGAAGCAGTGCCTTCCTTAAGGATTATATAAAAGTTTGGAGTTTAAAAAAAAAGCCAACAAAAACCAAGAAACATGGCCTCTCTTGTTCAGATAAATAACTCGCCGTCTTCTCAGGGATTTTTGTTAAAATAAAAAGTAATGCTATCACAACAGAGTCTCAGGGGAAGATGACTCATAAGCAGGAAAGGGGCTGTAATTCTGTGCTCAGGGTATTCATCCCAACAGATATTACAACTTTTTACTATGCTAGTCTGGTAACATGATTAAGTGACAGTCTGAAGAAATCTTCCCTTAATCACACTTGATTTGAAACCAAACTAAGAGCAATTAGCCCAGCCAAAATGTGTGTGGGAGACAGGGAAGGCATTTACATCCAAAAGACGACACCTAGATTGTTTGGAGAGCTTCAAAATTCAGGAGGATAAGGTTCAAGGCACCGGATTTGCTCAGAGCAGAGCTGTATGACAATGAAGTCGTGCACAAAGGGACAGCTGCAGCAACCCTGCCAGCTCCAGCTCCACAACCAAGGCAATAGTCCGGGAAGAGGTGGAAGCCCATCCACCACTCCATTCAGGCTGCTGCAACCCTGCTGCAACCCAACCCTGGTTGGTTTGGAAACATTACCAAGCAGCATGGAAGCAGCAGAAATCCCACACACAGCAAATCAGACCTCTCCTATAGTGGAGAGAGGCAGCTAAGTGAAAGACCATGTGTTGCAGAGGTCAGCTTCTGCCAGACTGAGGTATCTGAACAAAGCCTGTCACGGCTGAAGGCTCCTCTTCTGCAGTTTCCTGCAGCCTAGTCCCTCCAAAAGGCACATACAGAAATCCCAAAGGCCACTCAAAAATAAAAGTCTCACAGAAATTGATGGTTAAATTGGTTAAGCTTGTCTTTGCTGGTTTACTAAAAAATTATGCACCACTATAAAAAGCTTTTAGCTGTGCTCCAGCTCGCATGAATTGAAAAGTGAGGTTCAGGGGGTGCAAAATAAGAAAAGGAAGAACAGGGAGGCTATTATAAAGACAGAAAAATATACTATTAGTACTACCACCACTGATGATGATGATGATAATAATAATAATAATAGAAAATTCTAAGTTTGTGGGTGCCTTTTTTTTTTTCTTTAACAAAAAACTCTCCCCGAAACAGCTCCATCTGTAGTCTCTGAGCATCTGGGGCTTTCTGCCAAAGAGATCAGTAGCAAAGAGCTAGTAGTATTTGTCTTTGAATCGCAGCCATTATGTGCTTCAGTGTTCCCACACCACAGAGAAATTGGAGGCACTCACAAGTCTTCCTGGGCTAATGCAAGCCACTGATCCAAAGCACGAAGGATGAGGGCAGTGCATGTGTGCTGCTGCATATAAAGGCAGGGCACGATGGAAAAAAAAAAGGACATGGCTGGTTTTCATGACCTATAAAACTTCCTGACTGAAAGCGGGCTTGGCTGAGGGCAGCTCTTCAACTTGCTGGCAAGTCTCTCCAAAGCAAGACACCCAGCTAAAGTTGTCTTTCACACAATACAACCCTTATTACTTCACACTTCTCTGTCGTCCGTTCACGAGCAGACACTCTTCCTGAGGAACCATAGAGTGTACATCCATGCAACAGTCACAAGCCAGTTTTGGCCACCTCTCCACAGGGCTGGCCTGGAGCACATGCCCATGGACACCAACAACCTACATGTTGCAGTAGCTTCCCTTCAGGGAAGTGCAGGGCTCTGTAAAACCCTTAAAGTGGTGTCAGCTGCCCACCAGTCCTACTTGCCTCACACCTGTTTTACCATTCATCCTGTAAAGATAATTAAAAGAGAAGCTTAAAAAGGGAAAAAAATTTATGAAGGAAGTTCCCTGAATGAAAGATGCAAAAAAACTGCTGAACACCAATAAGCTCCTAGTAGTGTAACTCGAACTCTCTGCTACAACGCTGTTTATCAGATTTCAGAAGACACTTTTGGCTCCTGACATCGTGTGGGAGGCAAGCAGGTTTCTCCCTCTGAAGCCCTCTAGTGATGGCCAAAAGCAGAGCAATCACTTTTATTAGCTTTGAGTGCAATCAGGAGGCAAAATGCAGAAGAACACCTGCACAAGATATCAGTGCTCATCTGCCACGCCAGGTGAGGATGGCCACGTTTCAAAGAGCACAGAACAGCTCATGGAACCAGGCTAAGCAGAATGTTTGTGACTGTTTATCCATGCCCTAAGTAGCCATTTGTCCTCCAAAGGCTGATGAATATGGGTATTTTTGTAAACAATCATGGATTAAACCTCTAATCCAAACAGGAACCAATCTATCCAGAGTGGTTCTTAATAAAGACTCACAAAAAAAAGGAAGTGGAAAATTCATAAGAATATAGGCTTGATACTAAATGTCTTTTTCCCCCTCAATCTCAAACACTGAATTCCAACTTTTTGATCTATACTGACCCATAGCAACAGGCTCAATCTCTGCTCTCCACCAAATATATAGCTCCTGAAGTTCCCATAAGTATATTCAACCCATGTATTATCAAGCTGCACAGAAAACCAGAGAAGAAACATCTTCATTTTTATCGAAGAAAATTTCTTATTAACTGCCAGTCAGTCTTCATCACCCTCTGGATACAGCACTGCCTCAGGGATGGTAAGTATGCAGGCCTTTCCTATGAAGCTGCCCAAACCCACTGAATTGCATTCTTCTGCTTTATCAACCAGCTGTATGAAATTAATTTATTACAGAACTAGCAATATAAAATCTGTAAAAAGGACATGGAGGTGGTGAAGTGTGTCCAGAGAAGGGCAACAAGGCTTGTGAAGGGTCTAGAAAACATGTCCTGTGAGACACAGCTGAGGGAGTGGAATAAGGAGGCTCAGGGAGGACCTCATTGCTCTCTACAATTGCCTGAAAGGAGATGTAGTGAGATGTGGGCCCATCTCTTCTGCTGTGCCTTCATTGAGAGGATCAGAGAAAATGGCCTCAAGCTGACACAGGGGAGATTCAGATTAAATATTAAAAAGAAAATTTCACTGTTCAGGTGGTCAGGCATTGGAATTGGTTGCCCAGAGAGGTGGCGGAGTCACCATCGCTGGAGGTGTCTAACAGGTAGATGGGTGATGTGGGTTAGTGGTTTAGGGGTTACAGCGATAGTGCCAAGTGAGCAGTTCAACTGGATCATCTTGTAGGTCTCTTCCAACCTTTGTGATTCTATGATTCTATATTTTTTGTATGTCAGAGTGGCAAATGATTCGATGCTATCATATGCAACAATGTTAAGATGAGCACTGTTTCCCACAGCAAGGTCTGCTCTAACACCTTATACAGCTTAAGAGCACTTTATAGACAAAGAAACTGTCGATTTAAATCTAACTACTATGTGGAGGGAGAAGGAGTGACATTCAGCAAATTGGTAATGGTACCATCTAAGCACACACAGCAGAGGCAGGCTGGGCTTTTGACTCTGGACTTCACTTAAAGCAAACAGATGTCTTTCAGAGGTAGATCTACTTTGGCTACCTGGATTAGTCCACTAAAGGGTTGTTTTCTTTTGCCATTCACTAACCAAAGCACCGTTAAACTCAGGGTTAAGGAGGCTCTTTGCCTGCAAACATGGGGCATGATCCACAATGCAGTTCAGCTAAGCCAGCCTCCCACAGGTCATCAGGTCAGAGGCAGCTGGCATCACACATCCTCAGCCTCAAAACACATCAGAAAAAACATCACGAAACCTCATACACGTCTTCTGGCTCCACCGCTGGAATTGAGCTTGCCACACAGCAATTCTTTGCTCTGCCATTATCCTGAATGCTGGAATTCAGAATCACAATGAATGTCATGGAAATCATCCAGAGCAGAAAGTGAAGTAATTTCTAAGGCAAGCAAGCAGACTAAAAATAGCCTGTTGCACAGTGGAAAGAATCAGAAGGTAGGGGAATCCTGCAGAAGACCTTTACACTCCATTCTTTATTCCTAAATCTGCAGGTTGGAGCGCTACAAACAGTCCCTCAGCGGTCACTGCAGGTGGCTGAGAAAGATGCAGCCAAGATGTTGGAAGGGCATTGCAGCCGGCTTTCCTCCTGGATTTGCTCTGCAAAGGGATGGCTCCAGGCTTCTCCTGCAGCCTCACAACCCTGTGGAGATGCTGTGTGCAGGCCAGCTCCCAGAAGCTGCCACTTCCACTCCCCATCCTGCCCGGCCCCTCTCACCCACACCCTGGCCAGCTTTAGCAAGGGCATAAATAGTAGAAAGCTAATTTATATTTTTAAATATATATATATTTTTCCTTGCCAGTGGAGCACAGGATGGGACCTGATAGATGCTGGTGTAAGGGGAAAGGGGAGGGAAGACCACAGACACCTATGTCAGGCAGAAGCACTGTTAACACAACAGGATGCCATCTGAACATTTACAAATAGAAAATGCAACTACTTCTCCTTTTTCTTCTGCCAGTGAGAGAAATCTTTTCCTGAATTTACACACAGTTTGTTTACATTTGCAGGCACATTTGTTTGTTACATTTGTAGGCATTGAGCTTGCATTTATATGCTGATCCATTCACTTTTACGTGATCAGTGCAAACTCTTACAATTTGTGTTGCAAATCAAGACTAGGCTAGGTACATTTCCCAAACTTTTTCATCAGAATCGGGGAGCAGCAGCACTTCTGACATAGGAACAGACATCTCCCTCAGGGACTCAAATTTGAGTGCAGACTTGTTTGACCATGCAGCCCCCTCTGATCTATAAATCAGTGTGACTCTATCATTTTATAATCAATGCAAGGTTTCACATTTTAAAAATTGCCGCAAAGGAATGTAGTAAGAGAAGCAGAAAGACAAATTCAGAATGAAAGCCAACAAACTCATTTAAAAAAATTATTTTTTTCCCACAGGCTCGAAGAGAGGCAACTACAACAAATGCTAGTGAAAAGGGAGCTGAGGTAAAATATGCAAGAGACAAATAAAACCTTCTGTAATAATGCTGCCTTTGCATCAGTGTTTCCACAGCAGTGACTCAGGGCTGCCTGTCCGCCTGCAGCCCTGGGGGAGCCAAGCAGCCACCAGGATGCTCTCTCTCCCTGCTGCCTCTGATCACTCTGCCCAATTACATTTCCATTCGGTAAAATATTCCACATGAGAAAATTATGTTCAGGGATCATGGATGCTCTCCTTTCTTACTCTTGCAGGCAGAGCCATGGTGCTTAGCCAGGAGAGTAATAGTTATCCGAAGGTCTGTGGGCTGCTGCTAGGATTTACACTAGTTCTTACCACATCTAGAATTGAACACTAAAATTTGGTTCAGGAAGAAGGTGCTACAGCAGAAAATATTCCTGCTGAAAAGAAACACTGCAGAAACTCCTCATACATCAACCAACACACAAAAGCTGAGCTCACTTCTGGAACTGACCCCTCCACTAGGCCGAGAGAGGGACAGACACTTGTGAAGGCACCCATCATCTTACAGAATGAGGTGCAAAAGAGAGCAGGCTATTGGAACTCCCACCTCCGTCTTTTGCACTAGCGATGTGCTAGGTGAAGAAACTACCATTTTACCTGGTGGATGTGAGGCAAAACACAACACCCACGTGCTTGCTGTCCACAGAGGTTCAGTAGCACTTCTGCTGTTAGCTTGTTTACTTCTCACAGATTCATCTTTCAGGACAAAACATTGATGAAATGTTCAAAAAATAAAGCCTGACATTTAAAAAATCAACAGGTAAACATCACAACAACAACAACAAAAGTGTCTCTGTGGCCAGACTCCCATTGCTCTAATCATGCTTGAAGCAGGATCTAATAAGAGAGAGCAAGACTTAACCGTGGGCTTATTATGAACCACCAATCTTTGCAATTTAATGACAACACTTCTATCTAAAGTATTATCTGCCCTTTATCTACTGTTTTCTGACAGAGAGGCTACTTTCCATCTAGAGGTATATACACAGGAGCCTTGTTGGGAAGGATTAGAGACACTTACAGGCTCCGGAGACAAACAGAATCTTCTCCTACACTGATCAACTGAACTAGTTTGCACAGCATCTCCAAGGCTCTTTTAACACCAGCTCAGCTGTGTGCTTTCCATTGCATTTTTAGGAGATTGGGCACAGGGGAAGCAGAACGCTTTAGGCACAAGGGCTGTGTTTATTGTGGTTACAAACCAGCTTAGAGTGCAATGAATTCCCAGGTCCTTGAGCATTAGCATTTGCTACCATAATCTCTAGATTCAGGAGCTGGGCTTTAAGACTCTGTTTCAGCCAACAACTCCATACACAAGCATTCAAACTGTGCCTTGCAAAAGCAGCACTGTCAAGGAACTTAGAAAAAAACATTTTTGTCTCATTAAATGTTGGAGAATAACATTGCTATTTTACCTCTATATATATACATAGGCACTTTAAGAAAGGAGGGGAGAGAGAGATCACATAGGATAATCTCAAATGTACAGTACTAGATTTGTAGACCCATAAATTAAGAAAGAACCAGAAGATATTTTAAAATGCTTGAAAGTAGTTTGCATGCGCTACACTGCACAGAACTTTTTCCTTAAATAAAAATGATGTGATCTACCTTCTCCCCATGATTTACTGCAAAAACAGTGGCCAGCTGACTGATAATGGAAGGTGGCTAAGGTCTGCCTACCATTTTCAAAGCAGAGGCTATAAATTTCAGCCCCTCCCTTCTCCATGCAGCCTGCCAGTTTTCACATAACTTGTCAGGACTTTGTATCTCCGGAATTTCTCCTCCTCATTAAACTTGGCTGAAGTCAACCAGCAGATCTAAATGCTATTTGGTGGAAAAGAAGGCAGGACACACTCAGTATCACCAAGAAGCCTCAT
This sequence comes from Oxylabes madagascariensis, assembly GCA_013400675.1. NCBI lineage: Eukaryota > Metazoa > Chordata > Aves > Passeriformes > Timaliidae > Oxylabes > Oxylabes madagascariensis. Next base: position 13,715 of record VYZR01037831.1, on the reverse strand, counting down.
TTCCTTAGGAAGTCAAGATAAAAATATGGAATGCTGCAGCAAAAACAGGAGGCGCCCACAAGGCAGGTGCAGTTTATGAAAATACAATTAAACACAGTCAAGAGAGATTACATTTCAAGCAGATATATCCCCCTTTAATATAAACAGAGAACTAATTCCCCTGACTTTGATCCTAATGCCCAAGCCAGATTTTAAAGTGTATCTCTGAAAGATAGCAGCTTATACTGGACCTGGGATCTTTTGGTTGCCTATGCAGACAGGAAGAATACTCAGCAGACCCAAGTTCAGCCTAGAAACCTGCTAAAATGAAAGCACAATGTTCTGTCACAATCCTTACTGGTTTCACTCTGCCCAAACTGGCAAGAGCACACATGCTCCAACATTGTATTGACAGGATTGCCTTGTTAATGCTTGAGTAGACAGTATGTCTGACTCACTGGGGGTAAATTCAGCTGTGCTCTGTGTCTGGTAGAAATTACATGAAATGCAGCCCCATACTTGTGGCTATTATCTGCACACAAAACATTTGTTTCCCATCAGAACTCGAACCTCCTTAAGACAGCTGAGATAATCAGAGCTCAGCACTGGGCAAGGCAGTGGCAAATCACCTGCACTGGGGCCACCTGCTCCTCTTGGCTCAGAAGAAATGCTCCATCACTAGAATTTGCACAGGTTATTATTGCTCAAATTCATGTTAGAGCAGGTATGACCGGTAGGTAAAATATCTCAGCTGTGAAAGCATCTGCATGATATCCACATTGAGCCTTCACCACTGTTAGTGTTAGGGTCACAGGACACAGATTGATGCTAGCAGTCATTTGTATACATATGAAATCACGTGTCATTAGTGACCTCTTTGTCAACGCCAACAGCAGGACTTCAGATGATTGCAGGTATCAAGCCTAATGACTGAAGAAAAATTGGCACAGTATTAGAGCTTAAATGCATGAGTATTGCCCACCTGGACAGGTAACAGTGCCCACGGTTGGTAACAGACATCAACGAATTCACCTAGATGACTTAGTCTTTTCTCAGCGTGTCACTGCAGCTGCACCATCGACCAAAGGAAGAAAATTTTTAACAAGTCCAGACTTGTCCAAAGAGCTCAAGACTTGCAGAGAAATTTTCTTAATACACAATCCTGTCCTTCTGCCTATAGAAGTCAGCTGTAGCTGTTACGCTCCAATACTAAAAACATGTGCTCTCACATACTGATGAGCAATAACAGATGTCAGTGCCACAGCTGAATTATATCCTGAGCATTGTCTGCTGTGCTATAGCAGTGTTACCTGGTTCTCTTAAAGCCAGATAGGCAAAATTTTAAAGCCATCTCCCTAAAACAAAGGAGATTCTTTTATGCTCCAAACTACAGCAACGTTCCCTTTATGTGGCCATAACTTCAGGCTGTGTCATCTAAACTACATTTCAATTTACAGAGCACTGGTAAAACATTTTCTGCTAGACAGGACAAGAACCTTGCACATCAGATATAAGCACACAGATGAGGAGAAGGCAGAGGCAACACTACTTTCTTTACACTTCATTCACACTGTGTTCCACAATCAACTTTGAGTACGAAGCCATTGCCCAGCCTAAACTGAAAAAGCCATGCAACAGGAATCCTACTAAATGAGCACCATGAAGCCTTTACAGCTAAAGTTCTATTGCTATTGAGAAATGCTGCAATGGTGCCCTCGAGGATCTTCATGGCAAAAGGAAAATATCTGTTTATTTCAGCCTTGAAACAGTCAGGTTTCCAAAACAAGCTTGTTAAAATATAGACAGAGGCATGCCCACAAGAACAACTGATGATAGGCTGTGCATGTAAACTGTCTTCCTCTCAGGTGGCAATCTTGCATAAGGAGAAAACTTATGATGAAATAAGCAGACAGAGAAACGAGCAGGTATGAATATTTTACATCCATTCTCTTCTCTCTCCTTTTGCCAATTTTTCTCTCAAACACTCAGTATCAGTGCAAAGTTGCTCTTCACAGGGACATAGTAATGCAGAGCCTTAGTGCTCAATATCAGCGCTCTCCAGCAGTATAATTTCCCAAGCTGCTTGGTAACAGCCACAGCTTTTTGCCCTGATCTCAAACCACCTGTGAAGCTCCCTATTCAGTCTCTTGCAACTGCATCAAACCAGACATCCTCCCGTTTCCAAATAAGCTTCTCCAGCCTGATAATCTTGCTAACCACCTGAGTAATCAATGAAGAGAGTGGAAGTTCACCATTTATCCAAACTGGTGCCAGCACTGCTCCAGGAAATTTCTTGGATTGCCAGCACTGCTCCAGGAAATTTCTTGGATTGCATCCAGAAAATTGCAGCTCTGACTTAAACCAAGTGTTAGATGTATCTGCCTTGCTGGGACATAAAGTCACTGCTCCTCATAAGGACAAAAGGCTCTTTAGAGTTAAATGTCATTCTACTCTGTTAAGAACTATGAGCTGGCAATCCAAGAAATTTCCCAGCAACCCAAGGGCAGGGGTGTTGTGACATGTCTGGCACACCTGCAAGGCTCTGTGCACTGCCCTCGCCCTGAATAACAGACAAGATCACCTCTGCCTGACCCAAACGGGAGTCTTGCAGAAAAAGGGCAGCATGGAGCTGCTGCAGAGCTTGGTCCCACACAGACATCAGCCGGCACCCAGGGCTGAAACTCCTGGCACCAGATCCATGGTAAAGCAGGGGGAAGAACTGTGCCAAGCTGCTGGGCGAGAGCATGCAGCAGAGGTAGGTGAGGGATCTCAATTAAAGAAGGAAATAGTCAATTACACAAATGCTTGCAGCTCAAAAAAGGCTGCTCTGCTGGCTGCAAGACTATTGTAGCTCTTTTGACCTCCTCCAAAACCAGATGTTACAGCTCAAGGGACCACTCTGTTCAGCTCTATTCTCCTCTGAACTGTAATATATAGTTCCCAGCAGCTTTTTGGTTTGGGTTTTTTTGGTTTGTCTGGGGGTTTGGGGGGTTTTTTGTTTCGGTTTGGTTTTTTTGTTTTTGGTTGTTGGGTTGTTTTTTTTTCCTAATCCCTGAAAGAGATCAGAGGTTAATCAGCTTCAGGAGAACTGGACAGCAGGGTTATCAAGATTGCGAACAGCTTTCCTATTTACTTCTTTTCCACAGAATGATTCTTTATTTTGCCAGGCAACTGTTTAACCAAAGACTGCAAAATGTTGTACAGACTAGTAGCAAGCAATCTCTCATTTCCAGGACAAGCAAGCAGAATGTCAGTACTCTCCATGGAACAATCTGGATTTTTAGGTCCCTGATCCATTTTCCCCAATTCACATTAAGAAGAAGTGACTCCTGTGAAACACTTGGAAGGGCAAAGGCTTTTGGTAACTCTAGTGACTTTAGATTTGCTTTGGCTAACTTCACAGTAAGTACAGCCATGGACTTGTACCTAAGTACTTTATCAGGCAGCTGCACTAAGCCAGATAAGGCCAGGTAAAGCACTGCATTCATATCTCTACACTAAAAGGATGGCCCCTATTCAGCTTCTCCAGGCTGGCTTGAGCCAGTTCTGTTGCACAGGGCCACAAGGATCTGTATTTCCCAGTTTTCTAGAGTGAGCCATCAACTTTTTTTTTTTTTCCCCTTCGAACAGATCAAAATCCATGGATTGTCTTTGAGTTTTCATTGAGAAAACAAGAACATACATAATAGGGCAAACTTTTGGTTTGGCTTATTAATTCATTTTTCCCTCATTTTGTCTGCTAGTTTATGTGGGAACCCACATTTTTATTTATCTGCAGTTTTTCCGCAGACTGCTTTGAGATTTCCTATGGAAAATGGACAAATTATCCACATGACTGTAGTTTATACCACCATGAAGGCTGTAAGATACAGACCCACAACAGTCAAAGTGACTTTGCTATTGCAACAGAAATAAGCAGACAGCAGAGTAAGGATGACGGCAAAGGGAACCTTTCCTGTCTAGGTATGGGAGATGTGCCATGTTTCTCTGCAGGCCTGGAGGCTTTGGTCTGAGGTTAATTTTTCTGCAGAGGACACAGAGAAATAGCAAGACAGGCAAGCAGTAAAAGCAATCCAACTTCTTTCATAAATCAGCAGGATACAGTATCCAGTTGTTTACTTAGCATAATTTTATACAGACTAGATTGGACAAGTCATGAAACACTGGGCACAAGAGCTGAGAAATGCTGCTATTAAAAAAGTCATGTGGAAAACTTTCCCAAGGGATGCCAAGAGTGTGTGTGGGAAGAGGTAGGAGGAAGAAGCAGCAGCGTCAGGGGTTATAACAAACATAAGAGAAGCAATTGTGTTTTTCCCTCAAAATCAGTTACTAAACTTTTCAAAGAGAAAAGCATCGCTGGAAGCAGAACACAGGAGCGACACTGGAAACAACCGTGTAGCTGCAAGGAAAGGCTCCAAAGCAGTTAAAGCAGAGTCAAGCTTCAGGGTGTAATGCAAGCTAACAGCTTGGATGCAGGCAGATTTGCCAAGTAAGCTTTGCTAAGGTTTTAAATGCTATTTGCTTCACAAGAAAACAGATTCTTCTAACTAAACAGAGACTGCCAAATCTTAGGAGTCATGGCAATCTTACAATCACAGAAACCTAACAGTATGGTCAGTAAGTGGAAGGCATCAACGCGGACTGAACACCACCTTCTCCAAACCAATGTCACAAAAAGAACAGAGACCTTACAATAGAAAGATTAACTACAGACTACTTATAATGCCTCCCTCACAACAAGCATACAGCATGAGATTCATCCTACATGTGTAGATTTTGTAAAACAGTTTTTAAAGTGTACATCTGCTGATAGTTTGCACTGTTCCCCTTTTACAGTCATTGGGCTTATTCCAACAAGGAAAAAGAGTAGCTTTCCATTGATGAAAACTGATGGGTTTTGTGGTTTTATTTGTTCTATGCCCCAGTGTAATTTTTTCAGCCTACATGCACTGCAGCTTTGCCCTGCAAAAGCGAAAAGAAGCCCTACCTGTGCACCATTCTGGAGTAAAACCTACAGATCCTTAGGTCTTACAGTTCTATAAGTGCTTGCTTTGGGGCTGTAGATCTAAAGATCAGTAAAGATCCAGTCTTTTAAGTATTTTCCTTATTTGTTTAGAAAGGAGGAAAGTAGAAGAGTTGCGGAAGTTTTATGCACATCAACATCCCCCAACGTTTCAGGCAGCAGAACTAACTAGTCATAATTTATTCAAAGATCAAGCTGATAGGCTTCAGCCCACCTCCTCTTTTCTCATCCTTGCCACCATTCTTTTCAAAATTAAAATCTAAAGAGAAAACCACAAGAAAAGATGAGAGGGATGAAGAGCATTTCCACAGTGCCATGTGCACTACAGAGTTGTAATATTTCTTCCAATGCCTCTAGTCAGAGGTTATACTACCTCATTTTCTTCATGCCAACCAAAACTTTTTAAGGAAAGCCTTCACTCTGACTTTGACGTCCCTTGTTTCGGTGATCAAAGCTTTACAGCCCAGAACTGACATAACTTCACTGATCCTGAGCAATGTGTGAATTGCAGAATCATGGCCTTGAAAACCAAAAATCCGGGGTGTGCCCACAGAGCATGCCAATACATTAGGTTTTCTAATTTGTTAAGCATTTGGCAAAGCAAGCACTGGATCAGAGGTATCCCAGAAGAAAGGAAGTCTTGCGTCTGTTCTCAGTTCAGGTTAGATAGGAAAATCAGATATCCCCCATGGCACCACTCGAACTGAAGCAGAAAGGCACAACACTGCCAATAAAATATGCACATAGGCACAAATCACCTACAGCTTCAAGGAACTACTGATCAGAAAACCTCAATTTCAGTTCTGTGAAAGTTTCCACTCAAGCCTCTTTCTCCATGGGCACGGATATTACCATTAGCAATTCATCTAACTATAGCTCTTAAAGCAGGCAAAGAAGGTGAATTTGTGGCTATGGTTCCCTCAGCATTTCTTCTGGAACAGTGCTAAGGGTGGCAGTCACTGCCCTCTCTGTCCCCATGTTTTCTCCTCCCATTGTCCCCATAAGTTGTGGTGAGCTAGAACCAGGATGGACCTGCATTGTTTGCCAGCAAAGGAGGTGTTCATGAAACAAACCCTTGAAGAACTGAAGCTATGGCTTGAGGATATGGCCATCTCCAGCAGAAATACCAATTTAAGCTACCGCTCCTTCTCCCCAGTGGCCAGCAGTGGCTCTTTTCCAGTCTCATGCCACCTTCTTCATAGCAACCACACAAGAGTTCGCAACACCATGTGCTGAACTCTATCAATGAACCAATCCAGGCTATAAATAACCAGGAAGAGAAGTAAGGGTATTTTAAAACTGGAACCAGAGCTCATTCACTGATCCAGGCCACCATGAGGCCCCAAGGCAGCTGTGTTGGCATAAGCGTTGGGAAACGGGCAAGGAACCAGCAACCAAGGCTGGACTAGAACACCCTACAGCCACATCTGCCACTGAGAAAATGGTACATGCAACACTGTCACCAATGCCTGGCATTAAAAAGCGGAGCTGACTTAGTACTACTTGGAAGAATTTACACATTTTTAGTGTCTGTGAGCTCTTTACTTTGAAACAAAAACAGATGAGCTCCATTGGTAGGAATGACAATGCTTTTAAGCTGCATGGGGCTAACATCTCCAGACTCCTCATCCCTTCATCCCCTAAAAAAGCATTGCACTTACGAGATGAAAGACAGTGCCAATATACAACTTGCTTTTCAAAACCAGACAAAAATTACAGTAAGTTTCAAAACTTAAGCTATCTCCTGCAATATGAGCTTAGCCATACTACAGACAGCATTTTTCAACTGTTTTCCTTTTTCTATGCAACCTCTCTATTACAACTGTTTGTGATTAATACATGCTATTAAAAACAGAGGGAGTGTGCAGTAGAGCCAATTTTAGTATTATGGAAGAAGCCATTGTCATGCACAGTCCAGCAAACTGCCCTGTGTAAAACTGCTGCACAAATGAAAACATTTGCTGTGCAAAGAACATTCACTGTGTGTCAATGTACCTTCATTCTTCTCTGGTTTCTCTGCTTGTTAACTGCAGCAAAAAAAAGCACTGCCTCCTCATGAAGGCAGCCTTTGAAAAACTTCAGCTGAAAATTGATCTTTATCAAGCCATCTGACAAAAAAGGAGTATCTAGCTGTTGGCAGACACAACAGCTGAAGTTAGAGAGCAGCAGTCACACTGCCCATCGATCACTGGAGATTCAGAGATAAGACTGAAGTCCTATCAGTTAACCTAACCCTGCCTCTTGTTTTTCTCCTCTCCTGCCTGTTTACCCATTACACCCCACCACTCATCTAGGACCTTGTGTCCAAGGCCATTTTTACTTGTTGCACCTATATACACACTGAGCTATAAAATGTTCTGCAGCAATATTCTTGCAGAAATTTTGCTTGCTATAATCATCTCAGCCAAAGACCCCCTGCTCTGTGCAATGTACAGGCATTAACACAATTATTCCCCCTGAGGAGCGCAGAAGAATGTGACAGTTTGAAAATGCACAACCTCACTACAGAAGAGTGGAATCGGTCAAGCTTTGCAGATATCACATGGGAGGATCTCATTCGATTTTAAATTTGAAGCTGTTAATTTGTGAATGGAACTCTATACAACACAAATAGAGTAACAGGGAGAAGCCCATGCTTTTCTTCATCTGTTTTGAAGACTTAATTTAAACTGACTGCTTTTTGAACAGCATAATCTGCAAGACACACAAGGATTCAAATATAGGCATATGTATTTTTTATTTCTTTGACTGGATTAATTTCCCCTCTTTCCCATCTAAAGCTCCACAGTAAATCCCCATGGGTCAGTTACTGCAACTACTTTACATTGCTGAATTCTGTTAGCAACCTGCTCATCATGCCTGCAGATGTTTCTGCTTTTAGGCTTCTTGGAACTACATTGGACTCATTCCTTTGAATAAACATTTACCCTCTGTAGGCTGTAGATGTACCAGGGAGAACACTGTCCTCTACATCAAGCAGACACCTCACCTTCTTTTTTGGTAAAAGCAAGATGATTCATTTTAGAGAAAAAAGTGGGAAGCAAGCAATCTGAACTTTTTCCCCCTCTTCTAAGAAATTTGTGCAAAGAGAGTGCTACATGCACCCATATGCCCTGGGACTGGACAATGCAATCTGTGAAGGCCAAATGTCCCAGCACAGAGACACACAGGGATCTCAGGCAGATGGACTAGAGAGGTCAGGTCCTGCAAGCAGAGAGCAAACATTCACGTGCAAGGACCATGCCTTTCAACAGAAATATGAGGTAAACCTTACATCATCTCATTATTAAATTTTACACATTGCTAATAAAGCAGCAGGTTCCTCTACTCACCTCAGTGACGTCCATGACTTTGATGGCTGCCAGCTGACCCGTTTTGACATGGCGACCCTGAGTAAGAGAGAGCGAGAGAAGTCAGCACCAGCATCTCACCCATCCCTTCAGCTTACACAGAGCAAAACACTTGGACAAGAGTTCCACTCACTAGGTTTTCCCCAGCTATGCTGGACCCTTCTGACACTTCCTAGGAAATATTACAAATATTCTAGATGGTTAAAACAACAACAATGATAACAAATTTTAAATGTTCCTCTTCAAATTTTAGTACCCATTTCTTTTTCTCCACATTAAAATGATGATTATCAAGTACAAATTGGTTATATTCACAGCTTCCCTTCTGTTTACTTTAGCAAAGCTCATCATCAGTAATGATAATTTATTAACATGTCAGAATAAATTCCACGTGTTGCATATTTTATTTTTATGAAGCCTAGTACCTAGGTGATATATTACATGCTTTACCTAGTAAGCATGATTGGGCCATGCTTAGGGCTTAGGACATTTCTCACTGGTTTGGTCTTCCCAAGTAAAAAAAGTGAGGTTTTCTGCAAGGGATGCATCAGACCTGCAAGAGATCTCTTTGCTTGTCTCACAATGGCTAGATAAGAACAAGATGTCATCTCCCTTCAGCTACACCACAGTAAGGGTACAGTTTCTCAGTACAGCTGGAGCTGAGTTAATAAATCCCAGCTCCTGCAGCAGGGAGCTCCTACCCTTCCTTCCTCTGCCTCCTTCCAGCCTCCTGTCACGTATTTCTCCCAGGAGCACTGAGCTCCTTCTGGCACTCATTGTATCATATGATAAGCTGATTGAGATCACTAAAACGGCAGAAAGTTAACACAGAAAAAGCAAACTGCGGGGTGGGGCAGGGGATTGCAGTCCAGGAAATTAAACTGGTTTGTTCTGCAGTGGAAACAGAGCCGGAGCCAGCAGGATGCAGATCACAGGGCTGGGATGCAAGCAGCATGGCAGGCCCCTCCAGCCCTGGTGTGCTGTAACTCGCCTCAGCTCACTTCTAATAAAAGCCTTTTTCTCTCCAGTGTATGTTTACATGAGGTAGAGACATCAATTAGCTGTTGTGTACGTTTTTTTTCTGAACAGCCACTTAGAAATGGTCCTAATATTGGTATTTTTCAGCTCTCCACTTAACACTCAGCAGTGTAACACCCAGCAGTCTATCCTAAGCCAGTCAAACAGCCCAGTCTCCCAACCACTTTCCCAGGCACCATCTCCAAAGGTTCTTATCTGCATCAGTCAAGCTCTCTAGCAACAGGTATGCCCATTAAATTTCTTCACTTTTATCACAAATAATGATAAGAACTCAATGGAACATTTAACTGAAGTCACAGTTCCTTTATTTCTCTCCTTACCAATTTCGGAGATTCCCAAGCAGAAACCTATATGATGGACATGAATAGCATATTTTTTCCTGGACTAACATATTAATCTTTTTACAGGGCCTTTTGAGATTGGCACCCCAGAACTGAAGAACCCCAAGCCACTAGTCTCTTTAGAGAAATCCTGACCCTTTCACACCTTATGGTGCCCTCCGTGGAGGTAATGGCCAGGCATTGCTGGTGCATTCAAAAGGATGAAATGCAGAATTCACTGCCTCAGCTTTCTTCCACAACTCTTCTTGTGCTTCACTCTCCCCCTTACTAACCAATCCACGTGCTTTCTATAAATAAATTACTGTGCTCAGGCTTTTGCTTGCTCTGTAAACTCGCTTTACTGCAGGCATTTCTTTTTACAGCTTGATCTCAAGCTGGTTTTGATTTTGAAACAAAGTTAGGGGTCGTAATGTGTGCAGTAGCCAACACTGACCTCACCTTGACCTCACTACTTCTTGAACCAAAGTCTTTCAGCAAGCCCAGGAGATTTCCAACTCCTATTTCCCACCCTGGACCTCTGCCTAATGACAAAAGCCTGTGGTCTTCTCCTCAGGATTTACCATCGCTCAAGGAAGGAGGGGAAAATGGCTTACACCAAGGTGGAAAAATGCCTACTCTCACCTCTGTCCCCATTTTCCAAACCTTTGTTGAAGGAATTTGAAAGCCCGAGGACATGGGAAGTACAGTTTTAGGTACAAAAAGAAGATGCTAAAGATAACAGAGAAACAAAGACATCTCTGAGGAAAAAACCTCACTACACTAAGGAGGTCTGAGGAGAGAAATTCTTTTAAAAAAAGCAGTGAAATACAGTTCCCCATTCACTCTGCAGCAAAGTGGAGGTGATAAAATGGTGGCAGAGTATACTCAAGCAGAAAATGTGGTATGCAGAAGACAGAAGTAGCACGATGCCGTTTTCATGGAATTTTTGCTCTATTTGTCTTTTTAAATCTACTAACTACTGGTGGGCTTGCTATTTTCAGAGAGACACCTAAAATTTCCCAGTGCTCGACTTCACAGCTTTTCTGAAGTCAATGTTCTTCCCTGTAAGACTGGCCCACTCGGGATGACTAATGTGCACCAGCCCTACCATCCTTCCCCTGCAGCTTTACGGAATCCTGCTGGTGCCTCCACGAGTGTCCCTATGAAAACTGGGGCCAGCCACAGCAGAACACAGCCACTGCTCATGTTTCGCTTTGCTACTTCTGGGAGGGGAAAAGCTTCTACATAACCCTCCTAAGGGACTGAAAGCAAGGGAACTGCAGAGTGTGGGAAGTGTGGTCTGCTCAGTATCCCAGACCAAATTTAAACCCTGGTCACTTCAGAATGCTGTTTAAAATTACTCCAAATACCCTTTTCATAATGTATGGAGCACTCATATTCTAAAAATCTACAACATATGGGGAGGAGGAGGGATGGCCTGCATGACATTAATTTATATGAGAGAAGTAAAAAGACATTTTGAAGCAGCACTCTTTTCATTAAAAATATTTTCAGAGGGCGGGAAAAAACAAACATCACAAGCACAGCACATAAGCATGAGCAGAGTATTTGTTTGTTTATCTGCTTAACAGTTCTGCTCAAGAACAGACCTGTCAAACTATTAGCATGCTCGTATAATTTAGCCTGCAACATGAAATGGCTAAGCATTCCCATTTTGGAAACCAATCGTCAGATTTTCATAGCCAGCTTTTGCTTTGGAAAAATTTGTCAGTGTTAAAAAGAGTCATAATAAAATTGCAACATGGTTGAATGTGAAGAAAGAACTGACAACTGCAGAAATCATAGATGGGAGAAATCCTCTGAACTCAATCTCCTGGGATTAAAATTTATTCAAATTCTGCTCACAGGGCACTTCACAAATGCATTAACCATCAAGGTTCCATACAGANGTTGTAAAAAGAAGAGGAATTGATTTGGGGAAAAAACAAAAAAACCTACTAATCCAATTCCAGTAGCCACAATGGACACAGAAGCAGCAGACCAGATTTAGACATGCCATCAAGTGAAAATTCACCACAATGCCACCTCTTAGTAGTGAGTGCTGTACAATGCCCCCATGCCAAACTTAACTTTCCATTTTGCTTCTCATTCAGTAGACTCTTAAATCCTACCAGCCTGAGGCAACAGGCCATGAANACACCGCTCCACTGGGATAACATTTTTCATGCAGAACGAGGCCTCTGCTTTAGTGCAGTGTGGACACACGGCCCCTCGGGGCATCCAGAGATCCCCATCCCCATGGCAAGGCAGAGCTTCTTGCAGCTCTGTTTCTCCAGGCAAATTGCTGGCAATTACCATCTGGACATCTGAAAAGCTCTGCAATATTGCAAAATGCAACCCATGCTAACTGAAAACAGCAGTTTCTTAAAATATTGCTAGACGCCAAATATCAGAGGCTGAGGATCACAAGATACTGTCCCATAGCCAGAATGTTATGTGGATATGAAATGTGCAATGAAGACAACAGCA